>OZ005740.1:135722370-135769870 GCA_963930735.1 Dioctria linearis
ATGATAGAATTGGTGCTGAAATAAGTTTATTGCGTAATTCGCATAATGCTTCGTCACAAATTGCGTCGAACTTGAAAGGGATATCTTTCTTTAAAAGATTTGTAAGTGGTTTAGCTATTTTTGAAAAGTTTGGAATAAAGCGGCGATAGTAGCCGACGAAACCAAGGAAGGCTGTGACATATTTTTCCTTCTTGGGTCTGGGATAGCACTGAACTGATTTTATTTTTGCAGGGTCTGGTTTGACACCATTTTCTGTAATTATGTGCCCTAACTACATAATTTCTTTCCTTAGGAAATGGCACTTTTCGGGTTGAAGTTTCAAATTAAAATTTCGGAGACGGCTGAATACTGCTGTGAGTCTGGAATTGTGGTCTTTGAGAATGTATCCATGGACTACAATATCGTCCATGTATATGAAGCAATAGATGCCTTGAAGGCCAGAGAAGACAGTATTCGTCGCTCGTTGAAAAGTAGCAGGGGTTCCTTTTAAACCAAATGGCATACGATTGTATTCGTAGTGGCCATAGGGTGTGTTAAAGGCAGTTTTCTCCCTGTCTTTAGAGTCCATTTTTATCTGGTGGAATCCACTGGCTAAGTCAAGTGTGGTAAAATATTTCGACTTCCCCAATTGGTCTAATATATCAGTGATATTAGGCAGTGGGTACGCATCGCCAGGAGAAGTAGAGAATTCCAGGGACTATGTGAAGGTCTGGTGATGTGTGACTCAAGCATTACTTGTATTTGCCTATTTACCTCAGACCGGCTTGCTTCAGGAAGTCTGTAAGGCTTGGTATAGATGGGCGGTTTGTCTTGGAGGGTCTCGATCTTGTGGGTAAGCGCATCTGTATGTGAAAGGAAAACCCCTTCTAGATAGAAGAGATCGTTGAGTTCCCTACAGATGTTACGAATACTCTCATGTTCCTCCGAATTGCAGTGATCTAATTTAATAAGGTTTTGCATTTTATTTATTCTGTCCTTAATTGGATCTTTTTCAGAGTCTGTGGAGATAGCCACAAAGTAGTCCAACTCTTGGTAAACTGGGTTCACCTCGTAAGGGCCCAGATAGGCGTCCTCCTCATTTGTATTGAGGATTAGGACTTTTGCCATACCGTTGACTGGTTCGACTAACGAATTTCCAAGAAACAAACCTGGCCTTATTTCCTTCTTGAAACAGACCGATTGATATTGTGGAAGGAGTTGGAATTTCAATGACGAATTCTGATCACGCCGGAATTTTAGTTTTATTTAATTTATCCGATTATTTCGGATTATAAAAGGTAGGAGATATGATTCCAACTTTTCTGGAATTTGGAAGGAGTTATTCGATGATTCCGACTCTATAGAATTTGAAGGAGATAAACATTTAGCGAAATTCCTTGACATCTTTGTTTCATTTTTGGATTTCATCTTTTGTGAAGTGTATGATGATGGAGATATACTTTTATGTTTTTACTTCATGTCTTGTGAAGACTTGGATGGAGATAGAATTTTATTTAATTCAGCCTTTTGTCTTGTGTGGCTATTGATGAAGATAGATTTTTACCTTTATGATTCATTTCTTGTGAAGCATTGGCTGGGGATCTATTTGCATTGCTTTTCGAAGCAATTGATGGAGATGGAATTGTATTAATATCTTTATTGGATACTGTTATCCCTGTATATAATAGACTCTTTGTTTGAGACCTCTTTTCTGGGTCTTCGCTTTTCAAATAAACGTATTGGGTAGTTAGTGTAATATTCTTCAAACGGATGGAGTTATTTCCCACAATTTGAAATGGGTGCTCTAGGATGGAGTTAAATTTGGTAGATTTCAAATTCAATTTTGCAAATATGAGTCCTTCTGTACAAGTGGACTCGATAAATAATGTATTAATGTTGCAGACAGCATCTCTGTAGCAGATATTGTCTGGTTTCAGTGGATGGAGTTTTATTAGGCTGATCTCTGCTCCAGTATCAATAAAAAAATTGGAGTTTTGGAGCAGAGCATATGTCAACAGGTGAGGAAAGAGTTAACGAATTATTATTTATTTGAACCCGGATTTGAATTATTTTCTTGCTGCCTACTTTTCCGTCGATATTGTCCCGGGGCTCCTGTGGACTTGTGCCGTAGTTTGTATGTTCGGGGGTTGTCGAATGAAACCCCCCGCTGCATCCAGTTTCCCTGCCTGGATGCCGATGAATTTTTGTTGTCCTTCCTATTTGGAGATGGCGATCTAGCCGAAATATTTGCATTTTTATATCTCGGTGAAGTTCGATTCTCTTGGAATACTGGCTGCTGCCAGTTCCTGTTTTGTGGCTGTCTGTTAGCCGTGTTTGCCAGTGGAATTGTATTTATTTCCCAAACATTATTTTGGATCCCTGGGCTGTTGTTAAAATGATTATTATTTGCCGCCCTGGTCCTGGATTCTTCTATGGTGTGCCCAATTCGATGACAATATCGACAAGATGGGACCAGCGACGGAGATGTGATTTTATTTGAATCTGGAGGGCGTCGTAATTATGAGTTTTGCTTTGGAACAGCTTTGAAATTTTGCGTGGTGCGTTGTATGACTGGGCAATTTGATGTAGCATTCCCCAGCCTATTACGTTTGCAGCAACGAAGATTTGAATTTATTGTCTGCGCAAATGGGTTTTGATTTACCATGTTATGTGCTTGTAAGCCGAGCTGTTTCTGCTCTAAGCGTGATGCATGCTCCAAGATGTGTGATTTTAATGCAGAAAAGGATTTATCGGAATGCACTTTTGCTAAAGTCCTCTATACCGCTCACTGATTGACACTCATTATCTTTTAAAAGAGATTTTAAAAGAATTTTATCATATGTGTATTAGTGGGTCGCCTCGTTTAATTTAGATAGATTTGTGTTAAGTCTCTAAAGGAAATCTTGCAGCGCAATTACAGTGTCTGAGAATGATGTTTTCATGTTTATGTAAACACCATTCACGAAGTATTCGCTATCTTTGTCGCCAATTTTCAAGATTATTTCGTTATGTGTTTCTTCAAAATCGTCCCAATATTTGTGCAACCAGTTTAATTTTTGGTTTAAGTATGCTTGGGTTGCAGTTGCAAGAGAATTATTATGTATAGATTGAATAATATGGGATAATGTATTTTGTCTATCTTCTTCCAACCGAAACCGTACTGTAGTTGATTGATCTTTGTCGGTGCTGTCCTGGTTATAAGCTGCAGTTGTTTTTTGCGAAGTTTTGGAAGTGGAATGTAAAATGGGTTAGTTTTGCGCTCTGTATGGATTGATATGAATTTCAACCTATCAGACAGAGTTGCCTTTGTACCAGTCCTCTGTTTTGGCATAGCATGACTGCTTAAAATAATCATGAGTTTCAGTAAAATCTTCATGATCTTGAATCAGAGTTTCCGTTTTCTCAAATGAAGCCCATACGTCTTCCAAATTTTGGAGTTTTTCAGAAGTAAAGTCTGAAGTCCTTTTGGTTTTATTGGCTCTATGATAGTCGGCAAGAATTTGTCTAATTCTGCCATTTTTGGGACACCGATGCAACGGTCCCACGACGACCTGAAATAAACAAAAATGAATTAAAAAATTGAACTAAATCAAAATAAAGAATTAAAAGCACAAGAAAACTATGTTATTTAATAAATTCCAATATACAAAAATCACAACAACATTCCATTTGTATGGCGGTAGGTAAGCCACCACATAAGGCATACAAACAATAACAAGTTCTAAAGAGATATATATTTCATGTTTTCTCAGCAGAAAACATTTAAAACATAAAATATATATATAGTAAAAACACAGAAATAACTTTTCAATACATTTGTGAATACCTAAGATGAGAATTTTGTAAAAATAAACTCACCTTGACAGGTATACACAGTATGAGGAAAGTTGTAATTTTGCGTAATTACACGAAAGAGGATTAAAAAAAACGTATACATACCTGTATTAATGTAAAGATCCCATGATGAGCGCCTTTCAATCAGCACAAAACACACAATTTACCACAAATTGAATAAAAACAAACTCGCGCGCGGTGACATTTCACGAATATAAATATACCGGCGAACTTCATATTTTCGCGACGTTTAAACTGTCACCCCGGGGTAAAAAGAGATGCAGAATCCGATGGGCGCGTTCGCGTCGCGATATTTTTCACGTGTTACGGGTCATTCGCGATTTTATAAATTTCCCTTTGCACCAACAAGTGCGAAAGAGATACAAAGGTGTGAAAGGGACACGAATAAAGATTAACGAAAATGAATTCTGAAAGGAATTTGGCAAATTGAACTAAAAGATGGCGTATCGATAAGTTATGGCACAGATTCGGAAAACTTATCATAATTACGTGAAATTAAAAAGAATTCCTATGGTAAGTATGTCCAAAAATGCAGCGTGTCATTTGACGTCAAGGAAAAATAATTATAATCAACATTGTATTTAAATTTCGTCAGAAAATAGAGAAATTCCTTTTTAATGGATATGAAATCGGAACAAAATTCTCTATAACAAGTGAAAAAGCTAGAATTGGTCTAAGACCAATTCTTATGATACCCTAGATGAATGTTCATATGAAATTTCGTATGGTCACCCATTTGAGCAATTTTGATTTTTTGCATTGGTTTCTCGCATATATTTCTAGAACGGCTCGTCGGAAAAAAAATGATGATAACCAATTTCATAGGATTTCTTATTCTGAAGAAGTTTTTAGTATACAATAAAAATGTCTAGGACTGATCGTTTTCAAAGTATAGGTAAAAACCAAAATTTTTATATGGCAACACCAAGAAGGGGTTGCCCGATTTAGTCCATTTTTGAAATTTTATTTGCTACTGCTATGAGAACAGAGTGCACCAAGTTTCAGCTTTCTACGTCAACGTGTTCTCAGGTAGTGTCCAAATATATAGTGAAAACCGAAATTTTGTATGGCAACCCCACGAAGGAGTTGCCCGATTTGTCTCATTTTCGAACTTAATTTAATTTTTTTTTAATGTTCTTGTACAAAATTTCAGCTTTCTAAGTGAACGCGTTCTCGAGTTATCCTGCTTACGGACGGACTGACGGACGGACGGACATACAAAAATCAAAATAGCTTTTAATTTTATACGGGGGTGTCCAATCCATTTTGAACTACTATCATTATTTCTGTGCGTTACAAACGGAATGGCAAACTTAGTATACCCTATAGATTTCATCTAGGGTATAAAAAGGGGGTTCATTCTTGTCTTCTTATTTTCAAAGTTGTCAAAGTGCGAGCATATGTGATAGCATTCCTCCCACAATTTGCAAATTTCTCTAGTGTCATCAGCAATAAAGGAAATAGAATTTCAGCGAAACTCAAGGCATTTTTCACCAGCAAAACATAAATTTTTTCCAAGGCAATTTGCAAACAGGAAGAAATTTTCAAGCATCTTATTTGTGAAAATTTATTAGTGACAAATTTGAATTAATTAAAGGTAACTTTGTGAATTAATCATTTTTCTTCAATTTGGGTTAAATTTCATTGTGTTTGCATACCAGGTGTTGGTTATACACACATGTATGAATTTAACAAGAACGATTGAATTTTTTATTATTAATTTCTTCCTTTCAGCCATTTACGTATTTCGCACAATTAAATCGAAATTTCTAACAATTATTTATCGTGTAAGAAATATGCCATTAGGTCAGTTTTACAAAACATAATAATTGGAAACTTGATCTACCTTGAGTTCTAATTATAATTTACTTTCAGCCATTAGTAAATATTATAGTTAAGATACACAGGAAGGGAAATTTTTCTTTACATTATATATATGAAATTTTAACGTAGCATAATTTTCTAATTTGTCATTATTGAAAGGAAAAAGATAAATTCTAGTAAAATATAGTTCCTTTGCACATTTAAATTTCTTTTAGTTATTAAATACATATAACAACACAGTGAATCATTGAATTGCAAGTGAAATTTCTAAGCGTGTACGTGTAAGTTGAGGGAAGTAAATTTTGCATATTGAAAGAAATTGTTCAAGTAATTAATTTTCTTATAAGATCAAGATTTGTTTATCAAATTAGTATTCGTTTGCAATAAATAATTGAGTGAACAATTGAGTGACAAATTATCCTCTTTTTATTTAACCGCTACACTCCACCAGGATATTTTATTTCAGCATGCGTGGGGTCTCTTTTGTAATTGCAGTTTTCTTTCGAAAGTCAATTATAGGAATTGACAGATTTCATTAAACTGTACTATTCGAACGCAGTCTATTCGTGGAATTGACATATCAGCTGTGGTAAAACATTTTGGTGTTTCCATCCAGGAGTCGCTCTACTCCCTTCATTATTGAGCTACGTTTATACGCGAGAACGTCATAATTTGGTAGTCTACGTTTATAGCCAAAAAATTTCAATTAATTAGTTCATGGGTTCACACAGAGATAGCGTAGCAAAATAACATTGATTTGTCTTTATTTTCATTTCTTTACTCGAATATGATTTCAATCAATAATGACAGACGTAAAGGGGTTATTAAATAAGGAACGGGCAATAAGAAATCGCCTGATTAAATCCATCGATAACGGCAAACAAGCAATATCAGAGACACAATCAAAGGGTTTCTACGAAGCAAAGCTCTCAGAGATAAGGGGAACATGGCTCGAGCAAATTGACCAATTTATTAATGAATTATTTATGATATATATTTCTGATGACACATTTAGTATTTTAGAGACAACTTATTGCAATTATATAGGTACACTATATGATGCAATTAATCCTACAACAGAGCTGACAGATTCCACACTTTTGTTAACACAACAAACACGTATGGAAAAACAACAAAATATTCTTCCTAAGATCACATTACCAAAATATAATGGTGATTATGATGGCTGGCGCTCTTTTCATGATCTTTACGTCGCTGTAGTACACAATAATACAAGTTTGAAAGACGTTCAAAAACTGTATTATTTGAAAGGTTCTTTATTAGGAGATGCGGAAAAACTACTACGGCATACGCCTATAACAAATGAGGACTACTTACCTCCCTGGAACAAATTAAAAGCAAGGTACGAAAGCAAAAATATATTGGTCAATCATCAACTAAAGATACTGACAAGTCAGTCAAAATTAAACACATAGACTAGAGCTGGTTTAAAATCCTTAATCGACACTACAGAGGGATGCTTACAACAACTAAAGAGCCTACAAGTAGACATATCAACATGGGATGTGCTACTTATTTATGTAATAGTTCAGAAGCTGCCCTTCATAACGCTGAGACTTTGGCAAGAACATCAAGGAGCATCACAATAGCTTCCTAAATATAGACAGTTCAGCTCGTTCCTAGACAATCGTTGGAAAATATTAGAAGCACTTACGGATACTCTGGCGCCCAGAACAAGTCATGCCAAGAGTGTATCCAAACCAACTACGACCAAGACATACCATGTAGTTGAATCAACAAAGCCATTATACGTAGTGAACATGAAATGTTCAGCGTGTAATGGCAAGCACCTTCTTCAAAATTGCAAGAAGTATCAGAAAATGGACATCAAAGGTAGAAAGTGTTTGTCAAAGAAGCATTCTCTCAAGGAATGTTTAAGTCGTCACCGATGTCTTAAGTGTAAACAAAGACATCATACGACAATTCCTGAAGATGTAACTCCAAAGAGGTTACAAACTAAGGATGAAGATGCAATTAATCATCAGTCTAAATCTGTTGAGGTCGAAGTCAAGTCAAATCGACATCAACATCAGAACAACGGTAATAATGATTGCTTACAAGTCAAGTCAAGCACCAGACAGAGCACTGGAGGCTCACAGATAACTCAGACCTACATGAATAGGGAGCGATCATCTGCATTATTATGCATAGCGTTGGTTCAGGCTCAAGGAGCAAACGGAAAACCACACATATTGCGATGTCTAATTGATTCTGGATCAGAGTGTTCATTCATAACACAATCTGCATGCCATAGGTTACAAGCCGTTTGCAAGACAACCTCGGTAGTTGTAACAGGGTTAAATAAAAGCCCAATGAGTAACTTGAATAAGCAAACGAAGCTTAAGTTACAATCTTGCAGATCAGTTTAGACAGAAATAGAAGAAAATTTCCTAATCATCAACAAAATTACTGATAATTTGCCAACTAATCTAATTACAACGGAAAATTATCAACACTTAGAAAATCTTCAGCTAGCAGATCCCATCTATTTGAAGCCTGGCAAAATAGATGCATTATTAAGTGCCAAGGTTTATGCTAGAATCTTACAACAATGTATTGTACATGGTTCAAACAAAGATCCAACAGCAATCAATAAAATGTTTGGTTGGAATCTAATAGGAACAACTGAAGATGTAGTAAATGAAGGTTCAGTACAGACATTCATGGCTACCACAGATAAAATAGATACACTACTTCGGCAGTTTTGGGAAATAGAAGAAGTTTCTTCACAAGAAGAAACACTATGTGAAGACATCTTCCAAGACACATGCGCACGTGTAGAATCAGGAAGATATCAGGTCAAATTACCATTCGTAAATAACACAACACCAAGATTAGGTAATTCTAGACATCAAGCAATTCAGCGTTTTGAACATTTGCAAAGGCAATTTTCAAAAAACCTGAATTCAAACTGGAATATGAAAGGTGCTTAGATGAGTGCATCGAGTTAGGTCACATGGAACCAGTAAATCCGCCTTGTAATGATGAGCAACATTATTATATCCCACATCATGCTGTGTGTAAAGACAGCTCAACTACGAAGTTACGTGTTGTGTTTGATTCATCGGCTAAAATAACAAATGGTACGTCTCTTAACCAACATCTGTTAAAGGGACCAACACTGCAGCCAACATTATACCACACATTACTCACCTGGAGAAAGTTTTTGGTTATCATGAATGCAGATATTGAGAAAATGTATCGCATGATAGAAATGCATCCTGACCATCGAACTTTCCAAAGAATAGTACGACGGAATCATACAACAGGTGTAATACAAGATTACCAACTGAAAACTGTGACATTTGGTACAACATCAGATCCTTATCTGGCAATTAGGACACTAAAACAGCTTGCTATAGATGTAAAAGATAATTGGCCTGTAGCAGCAGAAGAAGTCTATACTAATTTTTATGTAGACGATCTTTTATCTGGCGCTGATGACTTGTCGAAGCCAAAGGAATTGCAGCAACAATTCATCCAAATGACATCAGCTGGTTTCAATCTGAGGAATTGGGCCAGTAATGTTTGCGAGTTACTACAAGATCTGCCTGCAAATCACATTGAGTTAAAAAATTCATTGATATTTTCGAACACGCAATCCATTAAAACACTAGGAATCAAACCCTAAGGATGATTATTTCACCTTTATAATCAAACCATTCACAAAACCTTCAGCATTTACCAAACGGATCATCTTGTCGCAGATAGCATCAAATGGTTTCCTAAGGATGATTATTTCACCTTTATAATCAAACCATTCACAAATCCTTCAGCATTTACCAAACGGATCATCTTGTCGCAGATAGCATCATTATACGATCCTATAGGCTGGCTAGCTACGATCATAATAGAAGAAAAGATCCTAATGCAAAGCCTTTGGCTAACAGGTTCATCATGGGATAAACCAGTATCAGAAAATATACAGAAATTCTGGACAAATTTTACAGAAAACCTGCAAGTTTTAGAATAATTACGAATTCCAAGGTGGATTCAATATTCTACAGGGCTACGTATGCAACTACATGGATTCTGTGATGCATCATCCAAAGCTTATGCAGCAGCAATCTACCTAAGGGTAGAGCACATTAATGGCGATATTATTTCGCATCAGGTAACCGCCAAGACAAAGGTAGCACCCCTTAAGCCAACTACAATTCCACGTTTAGAATTAAATGGTGCGCTGCTACTCACAAGATTAATCAAAGTTATAGTTCAGGGAATGCAGGTACAAGACATTCCTATAATAACATGGACCGACTCGCAAATCGTCTTACAATGGCTAAAGGATCATCCATCCAAATGGAAGATTTATATCGCAAATCGGGTTGCAGAAATACAAGAAACATTGAAATTCAAACAATGGCGACACATTGCTCTAATCTACAACCCAGCTGATTTGGCTTCACATGGCATTTCAGCTAATCAACTGCTTCATAACGAATCATGGTGGCACGGTCCCACATGGTTATTACAACCATCAGATAAGTGGCCACATAAGTATCAAGTTACAGAATCAACAACATTAGAAGAAACACCACCGACCGTAACTAGTTTTTTGATAAACTTAGAAGACAACATTCTTCTGAAGTATTCTTCATTTACACGTCTAGTGCGTATTACAGCACTCATACAACGATTCAACCACAACTGCAGGAATCCTGACAATAAAAGAGTTAATGTGCTAACTAGCAGTGAGTGCACTAAGGCACAAAAGACAATATTCAAGTTGGTGCAACAGACAGCATTCACAAAGGAGTATCAGGACCTAGTGCAACAACGAACACTATCAAAACAGAGTAAGCTTATTAGACTCAATCCCATGCTCGTTTGAGATGGATTGATCCGAGTAGGTGTACGATTAGCGCACGCCTTGATCTCCTATGATAGAAAACATCCAGTTATACTACCTCGTGATCATCATGTTACGTGGATATACATTGATAAAATACAGTTAGAAACAGTACATGGCAATACATCATTATTGTTAAATACAACCCGCAATTCTGTATGGATTTTTAATGGAAGACGTTGCATTACAACTCGATTGCATAGATGTATTACATGTTCTAAACAGCGTCAAGCACCTATGACACAACAAATGGGCAATCTACCATCAGCTAGAGTGAATATAACGGGACCATTTTCAAGGATTGGGATTGATTATGCTTGACCTGTAATGGTCAAATCATCAAATTTAAGAAATGCCAAAATCCAAAAGTCATATTTTTGTATTTTTATATGTATGGCAACGAAGGCTGTACATATTGAGCTGGTGTCCAACATGAAATCAGAGGCTTTCATTGCAGCTCTGAAGAGTTACGTTAGCAGAAGAGGTTTTTGCACAGAAATCTATTCAGATTGTGGCACTAATTTCGTTGGCGGCAAAATAACATTGGATAAAGAGCTGCAAAAATCAATAAAACAAGCTTGGCCAAGATCTGCGGAATATTTGACAAACAAGTCAATTTCATGGCATATGAATCCCCCAGCAGCTACTCATATTGGAGGACTGAGGGAATCAGGCGCTAAGTCCATAAAATATCATCTGCGACGATCGATTGGCAACTCCAACCTAACATTTGAGGAATATGCAACAGTTCTCACACAGGTAGAAGCCTGTTTAAACTCAAGACCTTTATGCCGAATCAACAATGATCCAAGTGAGCAGTTCATTCTAACTACTAGACATTTTTTAATAGGTCAATCGCTAAACGCCATTCCAGAACCAAATTTGACAAATGACGATGCAACTTATTGCAGTCGTTGGAAAAATGTCCAGCAAATTATACAATGATTCTGGAACCATTGGTCTAAGGATTATTTAAACCAACTCCAAAATAGACCCAAATGGTTTCAACCAGAGCCGAATATCAGAAAAGGAGATGTAGTATTATTAAAGGGAGAAAATGACACACCAACAATCTGGCCATTAGGTGTTGTGGAAGAAGTTTACCCAGGACAGGATGGACTAGTTCGTGTCGTCCAACTCAGGACAAAAACAAGCACACTTCTCAGACCAATCAAAAAAATTTGTAGGTTACCGTTAGACTAATTAACAAATATGTGTGAAACTAACACATTTGTTAAATGTTGTCTTGTCCCCTTAAAACAAAAAAACATTTACTTATTAGATTTTATTTACAGATGTCAGAATTTACAGTCGACCAAGATATTTTAGATTTTTAGAATTTTAGAATTTTTCATTACCGGGAAGTCCCCTCAACGCTCCTGCATACGACTACAAGGAACAGCTGCTTCATCCACAACAAGTACGCAGAATCTAGAAAAACCAACTACGTCATCAACGACTGGCGAGCAGGACTTGTCCAGGACAGCATAACCATAAAGGGCTGTAGAAGGAGATACTCCACATACGAAGCCAGTCATGCAGGACCCTGCAATAATTAATGGTGCTCAAGTCAACGATTTACAAAGACGATTTACAAAGACTTCCAGTCACTACCACAATTGACGAAGCGGAGATGAGAATCGAGAACTCGTTCCAGCGGTTTACAACTCGAGAAAAGGTGGACATCTTCCTGTCAAGGGATACCATAAAAAGAATTAACTTCTATGACATACAACAACGTCGGAATAAAGAAAAGACGATTAATTTACCAGATCGTTATCAGGTACGCCTGCGAGTACTAAAAGATGGCGAGCTGCGATTTTTCAGGTACCACAAACGAGGGATACGTGAAATCAAGAAATGGTTGAACATGAATGTTCAACAGGGGGGAGAATGTTCGAACAACCTAAAAAGAAAAGGAGAAAATTAGATTTAATGTAAAACAAAAAATCTTACCAGCATCTGGACACTACACAGATGCAACGGTCCCACGACGACCTGAAATAAACAAAAATGAATTAAAAAAATGAACTAAATCTAAACAAAGAATTAAAAGCACAAGAAAACTATGTTATTTAATAAATTCCAACATACAAAAATCACAACAACATTCCATTTGTATGGTGGTAGGTAAGCCACCACATAAGGCATACAAACAATAACAAGTTCTAAAGAGATATATATTTCATGTTTTCTCAGCAGAAACACTTAAAACATAAAATATATATACAGTAAAAGCACAGAAATAACTTTTCAACACATTTGTGAATACCTAAGATGAGAATTTTGTAAAAATAAACTCACCTTGACCGGTATACACAGTATGAGGAAAGTTGTAATTTTGCGTAATTACACGAAAGAGGATTAAAAACAAAGCGTATACATACCTGTAATAATGTAGAAATCCCATGATGAGCACGTTTCAATCAGCAATCAATCTCCCTTTGCACCAACAAGTGCGAAAGAGATACAAAGGTATGAAAGGGACACGAATAAAGATGAACGAAAATGAATTCTGAGCGGATATTGGTAAATTGAACTAAAAGATGGCGTATCGATAAGTTATGGCACAGATTCGGAAAACTTATCATAATTACGTGAAATTAAAAAGAATTCCTATGGTAAATATGTCAAAAAATGCAGCGGGTCATTTGACATCAAGGAAAAATAATTATAATCAACATTGTATTTAAATTTCGTCATAGAATCGAGATATTCATTTTTATGGATATGAAATCGGAACAAAATTCTCTGTAAAAAGGGGGTTCATTCTTCATTCTGTCTTCTTATTTTCAAAGTTGTCAAAGTGCGAGCATATGTGATAGCATTCCTCCCACAATTTGCAAATTTCTTTAGTGTCATCAGCAATAAAGGAAATAGAATTTCAGCGAAACTCAAGGCATTTTTCACCAGCAAAACATAAATTTTTTCCAAGGCAATTTGCAAACAGGAAGAAATTTTCAAGCATCTTATTTGTGAAAATTTATTAGTGACAAATTTGAATTAATTAAAGATAACTTTGTGAATTAATCATTTTTCTTCAATTTGGGTTAAATTTCATTGTGTTTGCATACCAGGTGTTGGTTATACACACATGTATGAATTTAACAAGAACGATTGAATTTTTTATTATTAATTTCTTCCTTTCAGCCATTTAACAATTTCGCACAAGTAAATCGAAATTTCTAACAATTATTTATCGTGTAAAAAATATGCCATTAGGTCAGTTTTACACAGCATAATAATTGGAAACTAGATCTACCTTGAGTTCTAATTATTATTTACTTTCAGCCATTAGTAAATATTATAGTTGAGATACACCAAAAGGGAAACTTTCCTTTACATTGTACATATGAAATTTTAACGTAGCATAATTTTCTAATTTGTCCTTATTGAAAGGAAAAAGATAAATTCTAGTAAAATATAGTTCCTTTGCACATTTAAATTTCTTTTAGTTATTAAATACATATAACAACACAGTGAATCACTGAATTGCAAGTGAAGTTTCTAAGCGTGTACGTGTAAGAAGTAAATTTTGCACATTGAAAAAATTTGTTCAAGTAATTAATTTTCTTATAAGATCAAGATTTGTTCATCAAATTAGTATTCTTTTGCAATAAATAATTGAGTGAACAAAATTGATTGACAAATTATCCTCTTTTTATTTAACCGTCAAAAGTCAATTATAGGAATTGCCAGATTTCATTAAACTGTACTTTGCGAACGCAGTCTATTCGTATTTGTCAATTAGTGGAATTGATATATCAGCTGTCGTAAAACAACCACTGATAACAATAATTATAATATATAACAATAACACAATTGAATAAATAATATAATTAATTTAAAATAAAAAACTGAAATATAAAATTTTATTTTCTACCTTCTTCTCAATATTCCTTGGTTTTGCTGTTATATTCCTATGATTTTGTTCATTTGGTGATTTTGTCGTTTAGGAATGTATGTAAATGAAGTTGATGTGTCGCGCGTCTGGGCGACGACTTCTTGCAGTTGAAGCTGCTGATTTTGTTAGGGATATTTATTTGTCCTGTGATTGTATTGAAGATATGTCTTCCTTCCTTCTATATCTCGTCTTAGTGAGGCAGGGATGAAGCCACCTTGGGTCCCACGTTGAGCGCTCTGGCGCTTAAACTTCAATTTTCCTCTAAGTACCTCCTGGGTAACCGGGATAATTTTTTTATTTTTATTTTATTATAGATTTTTCTTTTAGTAACTTTTTTTTGCTTTTGTTTATAGTCTTGCTTTTTATTTTGAAATATTTATTTTTAAATTATTTTTTTCTTTTTATTAAGGCACTGAATTCTTGTTAGGACTCGTTTTTGGGGTTTTTTGTTAAAGAAACAACGACAATTAGATCTATCGGGCTCTTTTAATTACTCACTATAATGAGATGTTTCGAGTAGAAATATTTAATTAAACAAGTGAAAAAGCTAGAATTGGTCTAAGACCAATTCTTATGATACCCTAGATGAATACCCGTATGAAATTTCGTATGGGTACTCATTTGAGTAATTTTGATTTTTGCAGTGGTTTTTCGCATATATTTCTAGAACGGTTCGTCGGAGAGAAAAAATGATTATAACCAATTTTATAGGATTTCATATTCTGAAGAAGTTTTTAGTACAATAAAAATGTCTTGGACTGATCGTTTTCACAGTATACATAAAAAACATAATTTTTTATATGGCAACACCAAGAATGGGTTGCCCGATTTAGTCCATTTTTGAAATTTTATTTGCTAGTACAATGAAAACACCTCGCACCAAATTTCAGCTCTCTACGGCTACTCGTTCTCAGGCAGTGCTCAAATATATAACGGAAAAAGAAATTTTTGTATGGCAACCCCACGAAGGAGTTGCCCGATTTGTCTCATTTTCGAACTTAATTTTACTTTTTTTTTAAAGTTCGTGTACAAAATTTCAGCTCTCTAAGTGTACGCGTTCTCGAGTTATCGTGCGCACGGACGACGGACATGCAAAAATCAAAATAACTTTTAATATTATGCGTGGGTGTCCAATCCATTTTGCTCTACCATCATTATTTCGAGGTATTACAAACGGAATGACAAACTTAGTATACCCCTTTAGATTTCATCTAGGGTATAAAAAGAATAAAATCAAAGCCAAACCGTACCTTCAGTACGATTTGTCGTAAAAAATGACAATATGTATGTACGAACGTACATACATATCACAAAAAAGCTTTCGCGATAAGAAGTGCGCGCCGCGAAAATACATTATATGTATACGCGCGCAGCAATTTCAAGTGACGGGACGGTGGCTGATGTTTATAAAAACATCATATTACAGTTTTTTTTAAGCTACCGTCCAACGAAAAATATTCTGGGCTTGGTTAATCAAGTCCAGGATAAATGAAATTTTTCCCAGGGCTCTTGATCGCGACGAAAGTGATCAAGAGCCGAGTTGAATTTTAAATTTTGAAGAGCGGAGTTGAATTTTAAAGTTTGTAAAAAAGGCGTTGAATTTTTAACTTGGAAAACGGCGGTTAAAGAGTCGATTTGAAAGAAAATAAAAACTTGGCGGTGGCGCGATTGAAAAGTGGAAGATTAGAAATCAAGTATTGTGAAATTAGAGGAAAAGTTGTAAAAAAGAAAGGAAAAGCTTGGATTATGGAGAAAAGTTGTAAACCGAAAATCAAGTGTTGTGAAATAAAAAGTAAAATAGGTACAACCAAAGGATAGAAACTGTGTGTCATTTAACCAACCCCGGATTACATAACGAACAAGAACTAGTTGATATGTGCATAGAGTGCATTGGTACTCCTTTACACACATAGCAAATAAAAAAATATATATAACACTTGGCGCAGCCGGTAGGATAGAGGAAGCCTACTTTACACAAAAAAGTAAAGGCGCTTGAAAAGCCTCTATCTACCAACGAACAAAAAGAGTTGAAGACGGGATCGAATACTGGGCAGGACACCCTACCCTCCGCCTGTAGTTGAGTCTGGATTCGGGAGTATTACGATCTTGTCGGCTCCCAACGCTCGGGGTCGGACAGATTTACCTGCCTCTGTTTGAAAAACATCCAGCGACCCCCTTATCAAAGCACAATGGGCCAACGTGGCACTATAGCTGGCTTCATCCCAGCCCAGGATAAAAGAAGTCCACAACCAAAAGTTTTAAATCTACACTTGAAGGAAAGAAGTATCCTCAACCGACAATCTGCGATCCGGAGCTGAAACGGACTTCGAAGTAGACAACGCGCCCCCATTTCAGCTTTTATCCAGGGGAATCTAAGAAGGCCAAGGGCCCCTCCGGCAGCACTGAAAATCTCCAACAGCAACCGATTCAACGATCCTGATTTGAGAGGGACCTCGAAGAAGGCAAAAGCCCTCCTCTTAATTTGAAGCAAGGGAAATAAGACGGCAATAGCCCATCTAGCTGCAAATTTTAGTGGTCCATGAGCGAAGAAAGCTCCCACCAGGAAACATCGCCGGAAATACCACCGCTTCCATCAACTCCTCCACAATCTTCCTCGCCGGGCGACGCGCAGGAAGTTTGTTACCGGGAAGAAGGAGGCAACGCGGGAGTAACATCCGCGGTACCAATACAACACCCCAAACAAACTCAACAACAAGAGGAGTTACGTTAAGGACCGGGACAATCCTGACAGATCCCCACCAACTAAGAAACACTTTAAATTTAGAAATATATTTAAAAAAGTTGGAAGAGAAAGTGTGAAACTCCTCTGAACGCTCTGTGAATCAGTGCCACTCAGTAGAAAAGCAGATCGAATAGTCGAGAAAAGAAAGTTGGAAACAATCGAAAAATTTAAAATTAACACAGAGAAGTTAAAAAAGAGCTTAAAGGAGTTTGGAGAATTTTCGCGCTCTCTCGGGGTAGATATCATCCAAAATAAGAGTGCTAGGTCCCATCGAAGACAGTGTCAGTGATTCCACCGCGAGTGAATTCCTTGTAAATTGGCTGGGCGACTCCCTTCTGGAGATCAACTTAGAAGAAACTAGCTCCCCTAAGGTGCCAAAGTGTAAAATCCCCAATCCAAAGACGGTAGATTACGGGAAAATCGCCAAGCTGACTGCTCAGCTGGTTCCCTATTCTCAGCAGAACAGCACCCAAAATTGAGCCTTGAGCTCTAAACATTCCTAGGATGCTGCAGGCAGGTAATACAGTGCATTTCGGTGGATGAACTATCAGCATTTTAACAAATCTTACCCACCAGACTTCGAGGCGAAGCCTATCAGCTTTTCGCCTCAAATATGCCCACTACTTTCAAAGAAGTAGAAGAACGGCTAAATCGCACATACCTGCCTAGAGAAACTTACCAGGAAACTGGTAAACAAGTTAGTTACAACAAGGCAGTATCTCTTAGAAAACCTCACAGCCTTCACGGCGCGAGTGAAACAGATGCTGGCACTCTGTAATGAAGCAGCAGAATCCAAATACGAAGCCACAGGAGCACCAGCTGTTAAAACGCAGCTTGAAGATTTCGCAAAGAATGCATTAAAGACTGGCGTAAATAACCCGTATATGTGCCAATATTTTCTGACCCTGACAGACGGCACTGTGGATGACCTCGTACAAAGAGCACTTGCCATGGAACGTCTCCAGCAAAGTGCTCTATTCCTGCAACCTTCAGGGAACTTTCAACAAAATGTGATACAGAATACAATACCACATTAAATTAGCGCAACAACACCAAATACCGGAAAATTTAGCCAAATTAATTCATCAGCAAATCACAGCGTATTTAATCCAGGCATAATGCCATTCGCTCAAGTTCCTCAGACCCTGTCAAACACAAATAGTCACGTTCAACAGCCGCAGTTCACTCAGGAAAACACATCACCATACATTAAACAGGAGCCAAGATCTCCTAATAAAAATTATAATGTACACAATAAAAATAACTATTTGAATAAAATGACTTGTAGTTTTTGTAATCTAAGAGGCCATACACATGCTGATTGCCTCAGAAGGAAAAATACGCCGTATTGTGTGAACAGCAAAATTTATAATCATGACGTTCGTGACTGCAGAAGAAACAACAATAGTTTCCAGAGACCACATAACAATAATGTATCACCCAAACAACGACCAAGATACCCACAAGGTCCAACAAGTCGCGAGTATACAACGTACGTAAGAAATGTGAATTTTGTGGTTTTTTGCCAGGAAACTTCGTTTGCGAAAACAAAATTCCCTGCAAGTTTCAAGTCGTAAAGAACTTGCCTGGCCTTTCCGATGATGGACTTCTAGCAAATGATTTCCTAGCAAAAAACTGTAATGTTGAGGGTCCTAATAAGGCACCAAGGTTTCCTCGCACGGAGAGTAATCCCGATTAATTTGCTTTGCCATTGATGTTTGAAACGGACAAGCTACATTCTGAAAACGCAGTCGAAGTAAGAACATTTCCAGAAGAGGTAGAGTCCAAACTGGCTGAACTATCCACCTGCAGTGTCTTCAAGGCTTCTCTAACGAGAAAAGCTGGCTGCCAAGCTCCAAAAGAGCCCAGAAATGTGAAAATAGCTGTCCGGGCGAACAAGAGACCGACGAAATCAGGCAGCAATTGGTTACCTTTAAGGAACCAATATACATACCGGCGCTCTCTCAAATTGTTTCCCCAGTTCCGCTACAAAATTCAAGAAGAAATGCTCTGTTTATCCCAAGAGATAAGCGATGGAGTCTTCTTGGCAAACAGTTCACTGTCATCTGGAGAAGAACTAGTGCTGGTTAGAATTCTCAACGCTAACAGCCATCAAGCAGTCATACATAGCTTAAAGTTACAGCTATTTCCAATAAACGACTACACAATAGTCCCATTAACACACACAAAAGACCACAACCATACGCACATTCCTATACCAAATATAAAGGCAATATCAAACAACACAAGTGACGGAACTGAGTATGTAAAGCCTGCCAAAAACATGCATATAGCCTTTCCGTCCAAAATACCGAGGCATAAATCATTACTAAACATACAATGGACATATAGGAATGGTAGCGAGTCGCTAAAGCCTATACTTAAGGTGCATATTACTCCAACGTCACACAGCACCAAAAATTCTACATGGTCAAAAGCAATAGCATCGACGCGCAAGATTATATCACACAACCTATGGCAAAGACCACACAGGTGTACCAAACTCAGCCGTCAACAAAATAGGAAGCAGATACCTTGCAACATACTAGCTTCAGCACGATAAAGCCTCAAATGGAATCAAATAAGCCTCACCTACTTACAGGTCTAAAACTTAAAAGGAAGAGTAAGTCAAACTAAGGTGCAGCCGACAAAACGGCAATATTACAGCATGTGCGATATCTGTACCCGGATTATGAGACTCCGAACGACCCAAAGCAATACCCGCGTATATCTAGGCTAGAGCAAGAACTCAGCCTATACCCTAATTTGACCACGGCGGAAAAATTTCGATATCAGAGCTCTGCGAGGAGTATAACGATATATTCTTCCTCAAAGGTGACAAACTCACATATACAAATGCGATAACGCATAACATTCCATTAGTGCAAGATCAAGCACCCATAAATCAAAAAATGTACCGCTTACCTGAAACACAGCGGAAAGTAATTAACGGGCAGCTAAAAGAAATGTTAGTCAGCGGGATAGTCCAGTCTAGTAAAAGCCCTTGGAATTCAACTTTTCTAGTTGTCCCCAGGAGAGCGGTACCGTACTGTGAAAAAAGCTGCCGCGTAGTTGTCGACTTTCGTAAATTAAACGAAAAGACAATTGGAGACGCATTCCCGCTACCCCGAATCGAGGATATTCTTGACCAACTAGGTCATGCAAGGTATTTCACCACACTCGATTTAGCCAACGGCTATCACCAAGTACTCGTCGACAAAACATATCGACATAAAACTGCTTTCAGCACAAGTTATTGGCACTACGAGTTCAAGCGTATGACATTCGGGCTCAACGGAGCGTCCGCCACATTTCAACGCCTAATAAATTTCGTCCTGACTGGCTTATAAAGCCTCGAATGTTTCGTTTACCTAGATGACATTGTCATCTATGGTAAAAATATAAACGACCACAACGATAAGTTGAGAAAAGTCTTCGACAAGTTGAGAGAGAACAACTTGAACCTGCAGCCAGAGAAGTGCCAGTTTCTACGAAGAGAAGTTGTTTACCTAGGACTTAAATGTTTTAGCGAAGGAGCCCTACCAGACCCATGTTAGACGGCCTGCGTCCAAACATTTCCTGTTCCAAGAACAGTAAGGCAAGTTCAGTCATTCTTATGACTTGCCAATTACTACAGGAAATTCATTCCAGACTTCTCCAAAATTGTACGTCCAATCACGAATTTACTCCGAAAGGATGTGAAATGCACTGGGACAGAGAAAAGCGAGGAAGCATTTCAACGCATAAAAAATGCCTTAATTTCTCCACCACTTTTGATTTACCCGGATTTTACAAAAAATTTTAATCTTACTACGGACTCAAGTAACGAGGCACTAGGAGCTGGTCTTTCTCAGGGAGAAGTCGGAAAGATTATCACGATTCTCCATTTGGTGGCCATCAAGGTGTCATTAAATCGTACAAACGCATAAGACGCAAGTATTGGTGGAGACACATGCTTAGCGACATCAAGTAATACATTAAAAAATGCCCAAAGTGCCAGGCGATGAAAGCACCTCCACAGTATAAAATGCTAATGGTTATCACGCACATCGCAGAACAACCGTTCGACAAAGTTTACCTCGATATTGTAGGCCCATTAGAAGAGACTACATCAGGTAGGAAATATATCTTGGCCTTCCAAGACAATTTAACAAAATTTGTTGACTGGTATGCAATACCTAATGCGGAAGCAGTCACAGTAGCGCAAGTTTTCTTTGATGAAATCGTTACGCGCTATCGCATACCCAAAAGAATACTCACCGATCAGGGAACAAATTTTCTGAGTGAGCTATTCAAAAGAGTATGTAAGCTTCTAAAGTTAAAGAAGTTACAGACTTCAGCATACCAGCCACAGTCTAACGGAGAACTAGAGCGTGCTCATAGACCCTTAATAGAATACCTGCGAACAATCGTAGATGAAAATCCCAAAACATGGGACCAATACCTACGAACCGCTGCATTCGTGTACAACAATGGTATACACGAGGGTACTAAACTTACCCCGACGGACTGCCTATACGGCTTCACAGCGGATGTCCCATCAAATTTAAAACGGGATTCAGAACCCGTTTACAATCACGAGAGCTACTATCACATATTGAAGTATAAGCTCCAAAAATCATAAGCCACTGCACGAAAGAACTTATTGGCAAGTAAACAGTGCTCAAAGGGTCCTACGATAAGACAGTACAGCTCCTAACTTTCCATGTAGGAGACAAGGTCCTCATCAAGAGTGAAAGCAGAAAACATAAGCTTTCTCAAATCTGGGTAGGATCTTATCAGGTAATCGCAATACCAAGCAATGTAAATACCGCATTCAAAATTGGTAAGCGAATAGTAACGGAACATAATACCCGTTTGAAACCATATTTCGAATAAAAATAAATCGTACAAAAATGAACAAGGTTAACTTAAAACTCCTAGCTTGTTAGTTTCCACTAAACCACATTTCAATAATACAGTGAGGAACATTTGCGGTGGAGTCGCTCCACTGCCCAGTTTAAAACGGCACTATAAAAGTACAAATATACTTAAAGGATTGTTTCCTTCCTCCGAATTGTTCACAGAATTGGCGCTAAAATTCATCATATTTGCCCTCTTCATCCAGTACAGAACAGGAGAAATGGCTGACAAACCCTATGTAATGACCCAGCTAAATGACTAGGGTGTACTTTTCGAGGACCTGGGAAATCTCATGGTATATCATGACACCTGGAATGTCCTCATCGGGATAGATTTGCATGAATTAGATGCCCAGATAAAGCTAGAAGAATATCCAGAGCACTTGGTGCATAAACTCTGCATAATTATAACAAACCCAGAAGACCTGTGTAACGTGTAGCAACTACACATACACGCTATAATAGACAGCGTACGAAAGCGCACGGAAATTATAAAGGAACTAGTACCAGGAAAAGGCAAGGCCAGATCGCTATTTGACGGAATAGGCAGCGCCATGCACTATTGGTTTGGCGCTATGGACAGCAATAACGTGAAAAAATTACAGCAGGTTAGAAGATCTTGAACCGAATACGCAAGCCCTAGCCGAGCTAGAGAAACAACAAATTAGCGATGTAAAAACTACCTTGGAAAAGGTTCAAAAACCGCTGGCTATGTTAATAGACAGACAACAAAAAATAGCACAACAGATAAACGATCTCCACCATGTGGCCGAGCCGATGATTTAACTAGGAGGCAACTAACACAAGAGATAATATCAAGCTTATTGCTCCAAATCATCGAAGTCGAATATCGGCAACAAGCCCTTATGGATATAATAATGGCTAGTAGAACCAAGCATATTCATCCACTCCTCCTGTCTCCACAGAACTTGCCACAAATATATCGCAAAACAACCTCGAATTGTCCGAATGATCAAAATTGCCTGTCCGTCGTATATCAGACAGCAGGAGCTCAGTCACTCCTTATGCAGAACAAATTGGTGGTGAGAATTACTCTCCCAATTTTTAATCTGCCAAAAATGAGGCTACAACAAATTCAATGCTATCCTGTACCCAAGTCAGCAAATTATTCTTTATTCATACATAGCCAATTGCTCAAAAGCTCAGGAATTTCTCTCATTAAAAGGCGAGGTCATGAAAATTTTGAAGAAAATAACAAGTAATTTGGAAGAAAACACGTATGTAGGCCGGCTGAACACGGTAATAATCAAAGCGACAGCATCCAACGAATGTGCCATTAAATTATTATATAATGCTTTAACTGAAGTGCCCAAATGCGAGACCAGAGTACAAGCTCCCCAAAAGGAAATCTTGATTAAATTAAACAAGCCAAATGCGTGGATATTTTCATTTATCACCTCCACGGTGCTACATATCACATGTCCAGACCACTTTGTGATCTCGAAACTGGAAGGTCAAGGGATACTTGAAATAACGCAACCATGTCAAGTTCAAATAGGTGACAAAGTGCTTAAATACGAAGGTCAGAGTAAATATCCACTAAAAATTATTCAGCCGAATCAGTTTCCGGAGTTAAACTATTCTCTGCTCAAAGTAAACCAGCCTGAAATTTTACACGAATCTCAGAACCACAGTCTGGGGAAAATCGAGATTTTAACGGGAGACGATATTCACAAAACAATTTATAAGAGTACGCACTCATTGGAAGAAATCCAAAATAAAATAAATAAATACCAGGAAAAGATATCAAGTAAAAACGCCCATATCATGTCAACAACTTCTGTACCATTCACGAGGCTACTAGTTCTGGCCATAATGATAGTTGTGGCAGTAAAATATGACCACCCTGTTGTCATCAAGATGAGACAACAGAGAAATCAGCCACAAGGTAACCCCGAAATTTCATCAGAGGGAATTCCTTTAGAAGAGCGAACTCATGCTCCCCAGTCCAGTTTAAGGCGAACTAGAAGCTTCGCTAAATCGCCTCGCCAAATCGGTTCAAATAGTTTAAAAATGCGACACTAACACTGTTAACATGGATCACCAAATCAATGTAAAATTGAAATAAAAGGAGTAGCCCTGGTACACCATATACAAAAAGTATATAGAATTAAAAATAATTAGATTAGTAATTCTAAAGAAAAATTTTGTTAGAATTAATACTACATAAATATAAAATAAGGAAAAAAAATAGCATACAGTACCTACTCGAACAGTAGAGGTAATCGGAAAAGAAAAATAATTTAAAATCAGGTACATAAAACAGCATTAGATTTAATTATTAATATTGTATATGGATACTATATATATTTAAAAGTATATGCATACATAGAATTAACTTGCATTACTAAAGAATCACAGTTAGTTTATCACAGACAATCGATGTAGATAGTGTGAATCACAGCGGGATGAACTCAGTCTGATTGTAACTCTCGTATCATTTAGAATAAAGTACATTGTATTTAAGTAAATGGTCGGCTGGTATTCTTTTATTTAATTAATCCCTGAACAAGAACATAACATGGCGCGGTCATGGGCTAAATAAAACGCTACAAGATGTGAAAATTTTAAACACAATACGGAAAAGAAATCAAACACGTGGTAGACAGCCAAAAACGAAAATAATTATAAAAGAAACGATGGAATATTTAGGAAAACTCGAAGAACTTAAATTGGATGGAATTTTAGCTGAAAACTGGCATGTTTTCGAGCAAAATTTTAATATTTTTACTACTGCGATCGAATTGGAAAAAAAGCAGCAGTTGGCCCGGCAGCAATAGAAGTGTTGAATACTTTTAATTTATCTGAAGCGGATAAAAAGTGTATGAGAAGGTGGTGGAATCATTGTTCTGCATACCTAAAAATAATGAAGTATATGAGAGTTTTGTTTTCTGGAATCGAAAACAGCGAAATGGTGAACCATTTAATATATTTTTAATGTATTTAAAAAAGCTGGTTACAGTATGTGGGTATGAAGAGCACACAAACAGAATGCTTAGAGATCGTATAGTACTGGGATTTGAGGACAAAAGATTACAGAAACGATTACTGGAAGCTGATAATTTAACACTAGAGAAGGCAATTGAAATGGCTAGAGCTGATGAGATAACACGAACACTGGCAGGCATGTTGCAGAGATGTACAAATGGAGGTGAATTAAGAACAGCAGCTAAAGGATTGGATGTACTTGCAGTAAACAATAAAAATAATGGATTTTATCGTGGTAACAAACTGGGTCAAAGTATAGTATCTTTTCAGAAAGTTCGGGGTATAATAGTGTTAGGAAGAATAATTTTCATAAAAATAATCAATATCAGAATAACAAATCTAAGAATTTCAGAAACAATTTAGAGCAGAAATTATACGTCAAATCGACTTTTAATTCTAAGTGTTCATGCAAAAATTGTGCGATACAACACGATTATGGAAAATGTCCTGCATTCAAACAAAAGTGGGGAAGGTGTGGAAAATTTAATCATATTGCGGTTTGTTGTCATTCTAAAGGCGTAAGAGCTATTTCATGTAATCAACTATATAGATAATGACATATAGATTGATTCGATAAACAAATTAAATTCAAGTAACACTTGGTATAAGTGTGTCATTGCGCAGAATAAGGCCATAAATTTTAAGCTCGATACTGGAGCAGAGGCCAATCTTTTACCCAAATTTATTTTTCAAAAACTGAAAGGTGTAAAGATAAATGAGTCGGACATAAGATTGCAGGCGTATGGTGGTAGTAAAGTACGGTCAATAGGTGAAATATCAGTAGAATGCATTGTCAGTGGGAAACTTTCATATCAGAAGTTTATTATAGTCGAAGATAATTTACCGATATTAGGGCTTAAAGCGTGTGTTGATTTGGAATTGATAAAAAGGGTTAACACGTCGACGTAAATGACGTCTATAGCCGTTCAACGCTAGTGCTTGCAGATGCAAATGACTGCTATAGCCGTCCTATATTCTCAGCATTCTAAATAAATGATTAAATTGTATATCAGTGTTAAATCCATTTGTTTCATATTTCTTCAATCTTGTTCTAAGAATGAATCATGAAATACTTCTTAATAATTAATATAGTTGTCTTTTTCAATTATTCTCAGAATTAGAAAAAGATTGCGAAAAAGGTGCTCGTAGAATTTAATGACGTGCATAGCCGCAAACATTTCACACATTCTATCTCAGTCGCTTTTCAAGTGTGAAACTGAATTTACTAGAATAATTAATTGGGTGGCGTTGTCAACAGAAGCAAAATGAATCACGAAAAATTTCTTAATAATTAATATAGTAGTCTTTTTCAGTTATTCTCAGAATTAGAAAGAAATTGCAAAAAGGGTTTATAAGATAATCAAACAAACATTTGGCAGCAACTTACATGAATGTTGTTGATGAGAATCCTTCACCGAGGCGCCTCTGAGTGGTTCCACTATGCCACTGGATTCTAGCTAGCCGGTCTGAAAACATGGGCCTAATCCTTGCGGGCGCGGTGTGACTCGACCCACGACCTATGAGAGCATTTCCTATCAATAATGCCAGGCGAATGAGCAGGATTGTCCAGGCCGATTTGATCAATTTGAAGTGTTACGAATCGGAGACACATCCCTGAAGTCCCGTCAGTCTTTGGTCAGACCTCGACATCATTTTCCGTGCCGGAAGTCAAAGGTGTACCGACAAGCTGGTAACCTCAAAAATCAAAGTAGGCCAGTACCCCTCTGCCTACCTTCACCGAGATGAGCCGAGGGAGCCCCGCGGCCAGTAACTTAACCAACTGATCGCAAAGCTTCCCCAGCCCTAACATCTCACTCTGATCTCCGACCGACGCTTGTTCAAGGGTGTGTCTCCAAGGCGTCGTTGAGGTAGCGACGTGCCAGATTTTAGTCCTTAAATTTGCAAAGGCTTCATGGAAGTGGAATTCCTACGACAACCTATCTGCCGTAGGGTACCATGTAGGAGTGGTTCTGACGCATTGTCAGGCGAGGGATTGGGGTAAAACGTGTCTACTTTCCAAAAGGTATGCCGACCGCCAGGCTGGGAAGGTCCTAAGCGGCACATTGGTATCCTGTAGTTTACCACTTAAGCTGGCTGGATGCCTTATATGCTAGCAGGATTGAAATTTGCACAAGACCTACAACGTCCCAGAAATATGGATATAGCGGCCTGATGTCCTTGGCGTGATAGACTCCCAACTTCCTTCCCTGCAGATCTTCAAGCTCATATAAGGAGTTCCTTTTCTTTGACTTAACCGGATACTTCACAAATTTACGTCCTAATTTAGCACTGGTCTGCTGCTGGAAATTGCTTTGGGCAAAATTCCGTCTGTACACTTCTTGACCCACTTTGAAACTAACAGACTTCGCTCTAAGATTATAAGCTTTGGAACCCTGTTCAAACGTATAGTTCATGTTATCCTGCACTCTCGCACGGATCAATTTTAGTTTGTCTTCAGCATCTACTCTTAGAGGTTCATTAAGAGTTCCAAGGTTCCTAAGGATGTGATAGAATCTCACGTGATCAATCACCTACCGACCGAAAAGTATCCGGTAGGGTGAGAAGCCGGTTGCTTGGTGGATTTAACTCCTGAGGGAGCTATCTATGTGGCTTAGCTTCTCAACCCACTTAGTGTGTTGCCTCTGGATGTATGCCTTAATCCCTGCCAATACAGACCTGTTAATTCGTTGTGAGGCGTTTGCTTGCGGCGAGTAGACTGCCGTTCGCAAGTGTTTGACCTCATACTTATCCAGTAATCTGACGAACTGAGCCGATCAATACTGGGCTCCATTGTCAGAGACTATCGTCTCCGGAGCTCCGAGCACACGAAATATTTCTGTCGCTCACATTACTTTAAAACATAATTCTTTATTTATCGCGAACTGACCTATCTTAATAATTCTAAAAGCAAAACCAATCTGAACCGAACTGTAATTTAATATCAGGATGACTGAACCATTAACGGGCTAAGAACACTACAGGCACTCGCCAGTCCAGTTATTGGTCTTTTATGCACCAATATTCGGAAGTAGACTTTACTTAACAACGCGGATGTAAACAAACGACAACAACCTTGCCGTTTGTTCTACCGGTTGCAGCACCTGAGTCGCTCAGTAGTAAACAATCGCTTTACATTATAATTACCATGCTAGGTTAATTATTATTGTAATCGTCGATTGCTCCACTATGCGCTCATCGCAGCCAGCTGTTGAGCTAATCAGCAAAATAACCGACAGTTGCAGAACAGTACAATGCGACGTTACTGTTTAGCAATTGCTAATTATTTCACTAAAATGCGCCCTTGGCTGCTGGAAGAATCTTCCGTATATTGGGCCATAACATCCCTCCCCCCTTGGAAAAACTAGTTTCCGTCGGGAACTAGATCTGGAGAGTGCAACAATCTTAATTAAAAACTGAAAATGTCTTTATCCTCGTTCGGTTCAGATTCTTTACATTTTTCATTACATACTATCTAAATTGTCTTATTTTTTACATCATTTCTCTTTTTATTTTCTTTTACATTTAACTTCTTTAAATTCAATATTTCATTTTCACATTTAATTCCTTTCTTTCATTTTTACATCTTTTTACATCATTTCTTTTTATTATTTTGATTTTACATTTAATTTCTTTAAGTTCAACATTTGATTTTCACATTTAATTTCCTTCTTACTTTCATCTCATTTCTTTTTTATTCTGAATTTACAACATATCTATTTACTTTTTTTTTACTTCACATGTCCTTTCTTGGAAACTTCCTCCACTTCTTAAATACCTTATTATACTAATAATTTCCTACATTTGAATCTTATAATAATTAATCCATTCCTTTCCATGGAACATGATTTAATATTAATAACCATATATACATATTTTTATTTCTATATAAATTTATACGTTAATCTCTAACTATAGGTTGCCCTTAAATTACTTCTTCGTTATACAAGTGCAAAAAATATATATATATACCTAACTAAACCTAAGGCGGCTACTCTAGCTGCACAAGTTGTTTCCCCACAATAGTTGGCAGATTGGTGGTTGGCAAGTTCGCTGTCGTGGGCAAGATTGTCTCAATGGTTATGTTTGCATTTTGAGCCTTGGGTTGCTGCTCTGACTTATGAACTATAGGTTGAATCACTCTGTTGGTGCCGCCTTGGGCGTAGTTCCTCTTCCAGCGCTTCAAATGGCATAATACTCCTATCAAGATTACTAAGCTGATGACGGCTAAACATGCGGTAGTAGTTGTCGCTGCTAAATGTACTGGATGTGGAATGGCGCGTCTACTTGCCTCCTCCGTGCTGATCTTGTGTTCAACCCTCTTTATAGCGGCATCCTGCTCTCTCCATGCTTGATTAAAGTTGTCACTAGCCAGCAATCGTATATCGTCCTTTTTGCTTTCTACTACCTCCTCCCTCTGCCTGTTTGTCTGTGTTGCGATGCTGTTCCAGGCTGGTAACTCCATTCGTCTAGGCTGCCATAGAGATATATTTCGGTGTGCGGCATCTTCAGCTTGTATTCGTAGGTCACCGATTTGCAGGTGACAATGTTCTTCGATGAATAATACCCTTGTGTGCTTCAGCTCACCGATGGAAGTTGGTGAATGTTGGCAGTTTACTTCCAGCTTGGTCTTCTCAGACATCACAAATAACCAGTGGTTTCTTGTTACCATTCTCACTAAGCTGCTCCACTTTGCTGTAACTCTTTCCTTACAGGCCTTCGCATTTACGTTGAAGCTCCGGAAAAGGTTCAGCACACAGTTTTCTCCAATAGCAGTAATAGTTGGGGCTAATTGTGGGCATAAGATTTGCGGGTAGTCCGATACGGTTAACAACCTCTGGCACTTCTGGTACTGTTGGTAACTCAGCAAGACATACTATCGTTCATGATTGTTGGCTGCCACAAATTAAGCGTCAAGATCATATACATGATACCCAAATTCATCTATAGCTATCGGGGTCGTGTATACCTTATGTAAGTCAAATGCAACTCGTTGGGGCTGTGGGATATCTACCCTGACTAGGATTTCTTGGCCTACCTGGAGTGCCTGTACATTTGCAATTTGTACCAGCAATTGGAAATTCTGGAATTTTTCATCTAAATCCAGTTTACAAGTGGCATTCTTCATTATTTCGGTCATCTCTCGTGCATGAATTATCAGCGGGTGTAGCTTTCCTACGCTTAGGGAGATTAATATGCTCATCATTGTTTCTTGCATTTCGCTGATTACTCTTAAGTGAAGGCTCATTAGCGTAATTACCTCACTCAATTCTATTCTTAGTTTCAATGACGATAATTCCCGATATTGACCCTGCTGCTCTTTAACGATGGTTGAAAGTTTATTTTGTAGTTCTTCTCTCTCTTCTGCTGCCTGTAGCCTTGAAGCATTAAACAAATCGAACGTAGATTTGACGACTGTAATTTGGTCCTTCAGTAGATTTAATGTTCGGCTCTCTTTCTCATTAAGTGCATCTATAGCTGCATGTATTTCTTCCGAGTCGGCATGGTCCATGGTTCCGAACAGTCTCTTGGCCAGAGATCCCACTCCATCAAAAATTGAACGCTTGTTTCTTCGGGGCGCCTCATTTTGGGTATGATGCGAGAGTTCCTCATCTTTACGCTTAATTTTTTCCACCCAGCCCCCTATCTCTTTGACTGCTGCCTTACACCTTGCAACGCCTCCAGTATCGGTTACGTCTGCACATAATCCGCTTATCAAACCGCTGCAGTTGCTGACGAATTTTAAGTCTTCAGTGAGATCTGGTATTTGGAGCTTAGACAGAATAGTCCATTGGCAATCTTTTCGCATCTGACTAATGTTCTTTTTCCTTTCCTCTCAGTCTAAATGCTTTAATGAACCTTGTTCTGCAAGAAAAACAAAAAAACTAATTAATCATGATACCTTCGCAAACGATTCGTATGAATCCGCTTGAGCTTTTTCCCTTGAAGTATAGTTACATTCTCAGGACTGTGAACGTAAATTACTTCATATGGACATTTAAAAATGGATGCTAGCTAAGTCTTTAACTAGAACTTTATCACCAATATGTAAGACTTCCGGCCTAGCTGAATTGTCATGGTACTTCTTTGCCACTAGTTTGCTTTTAAGTAGGTTCTCCCTAGCTAGTTGAAACGCCCTCTGCAATTTGAACCGCAATACCGAATGGTACAATATGGATAGTATACCGATTCAGGCTGACGCTGTACGCTACTGGTGATTTCCGCTACAAATCCAAACAACGTTTCCATGGGTGTAAGTTTTGTGCCTGTATGCACGGTGTTGTTGTACGCATGCGCTGCGGTTCTCAACAGCTCGTCCCAGTTTCGTGGCTCCCGATCAACGAAACTCCTCAGATAGTTGGCTAGCGTAGAATGCTGCCTCTCCACAGCGTTGGACTGGGGATGGTAGGCAGTTGTTTGCAGCTTCTTTATCTTCAACATTTTGCAAAGAGTCTTTAAGACTTCTCCAGTGAAGTTTGCTCCCTGATCCGTTACTAGCTGTTTCGGTAGCGAGTACCGGCTGAGGATTTGCTCAAATAAGGCCTGGGATACCGTGTTCGCTTCTTGGTCTGGTATCGCCACGAAATCTACAAATCTAGTCAGAGCATCCATCATAGACAAGATGTACTTGTTACCCTTGTGACTGACTGGCAAAGGTCCAACTAAGTCAACATAGACTTTCTCAAAAGGTCTTTCCGCGATTTCCGTTACTACTAATGGAATCTAGCATCTACTGATGGCTCTAGCGTGCTTATTTTTTTGGCCAATCGTACAACGTTTAACATACCGAGCTATATCAGCCTTCATTCCCTTCCAACGATAGAAGCGCTTCACTCTGTTGAACGTTTTGTTCCTTCCAAAGTGTCCTCCAAACCTAGAGTCATGATAATCTCTTAGAATTAGCTCAATCTCTTCTGGATTGGTCACCAGTTTTTGTTCTGGTTTCTTCAGTTTTTCTTCGGTGATTATCTCAGTCCCTTCAATACTGTTACCTTCGTTTTCAGAATCTCGCAACGGTATTTGTTTTGGTTGTTCCCTTTCTTTCTATTCCCTAGCTTGAGCACGAGTTATTGCAAGGCATGGGTACTCCTTGTTATGATATGACTCAGGTTCTTCAATGTACCTTGGAATTCTGCTTTGGGCATCGGCATTACCATTTTCCTTTCCAGTTTTATATATAATCTCAAATTCATACTCCGATAGTTTTTGGTGAAATTTGAGCATACGTGAAGTAGTGTCCTTCACCTTGAAAACTCCCCGTAGCGGTTGGTGATCCTTTACTATTTTGAAAGGTTTGCCCAGAAGGTAGCACCTATAGTTCCGTACTGCCCACACAATGGCCAACATCTCACGCTCTGTAGTGGAGTAGTTTCTTTCTGCCATGTACAAAGTACGACTAGCGTAACTAATTGGCTTGCCCTCTTGCTCCAGAACTGCCCCTAAAGATTCCCCACTTGCATCAGTGATTACCGTAAATTCCTTTGTGAAATCCGGATATATCAAGAGTGGTGGTGTAGTAAGAATTTCCTTGACACGACTGAAAGCCTTGTCACACTCGAGTCCTCATGTGAACTTAATGCTTTTTTTTTAATAAACTATTAATGGGTGCCAATATTTTTGAAAAATTCGGAACAAATTTCCGATAATAATTGGCTAGCCCTAAAAAAGATTGAACCTGACGAACAGTTTTTGGTTTTGGGAAATTTTGCACTACTTCTACTAATCGTTTATCAGGCTTTACCCCTTGTTCTGAACAAATATGGCCCAGATATACTACCTCTTTCCTTAAAAACTGACATTTTGAAGGCTGCAACTGAAGGCTATGTTCTCTGAAGCGCTGAAAAACTTCGCGTAGTTTGCTGTTATGTTCATCCAAACTCTAAGCAAATATCACGACATCGTCGAGATACACGAAGCATTTAATCCCTTGAAGTCCCGTCAGAATTCCGTTCAGTAGGGATTGAAAAAATGGGGGGGGCTGTTTTTAAACCAAATGGTAATCATTTATAATGGAAATGATTAATATTGGTACTAAACGCCGTTTTTTCTCTGTCTTTTGGGTCGATTAATACTTGGTGGTACCCGCTAGCTAAATCTAACGTGGTGAAGTATCTAGAATGACCCAAACGATCTAAGATGTCCTCAATTCGGGGAAGGGGATAAGAAAAGGGGATACAGACTTTGTTTAGTTCTCTGAAGTCTACACATAGCCGATACTTTCTTTTAACGTTATCATCTACTCCTTTCTTAGGAATTATAAGTACGGGGAAATTAAATGTACTGTCACTAGGTTCGATGATATCGTCCTCGAGTAATTTTTTGAGTTGTTCCTGACACTCTTCTCGATGGGCTTCTGGCATGCGATATTGCTTTTTGTGTATGGGGGCCGTATTAGCCATTAACGGTAACTTAAAGGTCTTCGTCGGGGTGTATAACAATTTATCGCCTGGCAAATGAAAAATATCACTGTATTCGTAGCAAATATGGGTTACTGCTTCCCTTTCTTCGAAGTTAAGGTCTTCCCCAGCACCAGTGATTCCTTCATTAGCTTGAGCCGTTGTTGGCGATTATCAATCTTACCCTTATCCCGTCCTAGTGAATGAACAGTATACTTACTCAATTTTTCAAGCCTCGGCCTGAAATTCACTAGTTCAACGGGCTCCCTTCCTGCGTTAATAATACCTACCCACGCTTTGCCGTTCCTTGGCTTAATTATAGCATTCCCACTCCTGGCCTAATTTCTTCCGCCATGCACACTAAATCTTCCTCACCTATGACAGGAATTTCCAACAGCCGTTCTGTTCTTGGGTTCAACTTAATTCTTGTCCCCTGAGTGGTTTTACTCTTTCCTAAGTAATACTTTTCCTTTCGCTGTGTAAGGTGTACATTTTCGCTCTGAGCCTCTGCGTAAGCTGTAGCTTTAGAGAGGTCGCGCTGGACTTCCATGCGAGGAATTTCCAGCTCCTTTCGCCTTTTTCCTGCTACACCTTCTTGTTCTCTGCTCCCCATCGGTTTAGTCCTATTGATGGGTGCTTCTTGAGAATCTTTTTGATTCGTTCCCGTGATAAGGGACTCGACCAATTGTACGAAAGGCCACTCCTCAGCTGTTAGAGCTGGCTGTACATCATCTTCTTTTGGAAAAGTCATCTTTCTTTCTTTTATTTGACCATCTTGGTAAAATTCTGCTTTTGAAAGATACTTTGTGAGGCTATCTGATACCACCCCCGCTTTGGATATAATGTCGCGCAAGGCTGCGACTCGATTCTTCATTCGTTGCTGAATCTCTTTTGGGGAAGAATACACTGACTCTTCTTTCTGGATAAACTGGTGATGATTGTCCTGGGTGCTTTCCTTCAACTCTATTAACTCGATTTTCTCCTTTCCAGTGATGCATCCAAAAAAAGGTTTTTCTTCCTTTATTTTCTCCATACCTTTCACTGACAGCTTTCCATTTATACAATCAATAACTGCTTTGTCCTTCTGGAACTCGATCCCCAGAACACCGTCAGCTGGAATCGAATTAGTGTCATAAATGGTGTTAAACTCGCATGGCTGTTCCACTCCACCCATGCGTAGTGTGGCTTTGCAAGTTCCAATTGAGATTTCTTGTGCCCCAAACAACCCTCCAATCATTATTTTCTTGAGAGTTTGTATAGGCGTGTTTCCTTTAATACGATTTACCTTAATTATAGTACATGTTGCACCTCTATCTATCAATAATGTTAATTTACCCGTTATACCTATATCTGATTCTACTGAGATAATGAAATTATTTAAAAAACTTAACTCTATGACACTGGCTTCTTTCTGTGAGGTTTCATGGTCTTAAATTCCGTTAATTGAAGGCAGCTGCGGATAATTCCCCCAGCTGCCGCTCCCCGTTTCCCTTCTTTAGAGCTTCTTGTTCCGCTAGATATTTCTTCAAGCAGTTTGCGGTATAATGATCGCAGGTTCTACAAAATTGGCAATAAAGGATTTCTGGGTCTGTTAGCAGCTGTCCTGGAGAACCAATTGAAGTATCCGCGAACCTTATGCTTTGTCTTCGGCAACTAGCAGTATCGTGACCATAGTTTCGGCATTTTACACAGTATGCTGGCTGTTTTCTAGATTGGCATTCCCTAGCAATATGCCCTCTTTGCCCACACTGGAAGCAATGGATGGGCCTAGCGGGTGTTGCCCTAGCCTGTGATCCACGATACATTCCTGCTGCTGTTGGAGATGGGCCCGTCTGTAAGGCTTCTCTGTATGATCTGCGGGTATCATTGTTGAAACTATTCGGCCCCCAGCTATCTCGCATTGTTGCGGATTTCAGTTTTCGCCCACTTCCCCAGACTTCTGGTTCTCTACTCTGGAGCCTGGTTGCATCCTTGTCGAAATAACTAGCTTCTTCTTGTACTTCATCTAGAGATTGGAATCTCCTTCCCGTCAGATGCACTTGCGTTGCCTTATTCCCTACGCCTGCTTTAAAAGTAGCCACTGCGTCAGCTTCCAATTCTGCTATTAGTCCCCCTTCCTTATTTGGGTACTTAGCTGTGACTGCTGTTTTAATTTTGTCCAGAAGCTCTTCCATTCTGTCAGCGAGTTCTCGAATGTCCTCTCCAGGTCGTTGTTTACACTCCAGCATTTCCGTACGTAGCTGACTGAACGATTTTCGTGGCGTATATGCAGTTGTAATAACTTGCTGCAGAGTTTCAAAATCCTTCGGCTCCTGGGAACACACTAGATAATAAGCATCATCTGTAAGCCGAAATTTCACACATTTGATAAAGATAGCTTTTTCTTCAGTAGTCAATTGATCGCAGAGTTCCTTGCTGCAATTCAGGAAACGGTACAATTCTTTGCCCAGCTTTGGTGACCTTTCCCCAGAAAATAATGGTATATATTTGGATACCATATCCATAACTTTCCCATGTGCTTCCGCCATAATGTTCTTGGGCAATCCGTATGATTTACTGCTTCCTGGTTCTTTTGTCTTTCCCTTCGATGAGCTAATCTTAGCTGAAATATCTTGCCTATCTTTGGTTTCTCGTGGTTTATCCCAGAACACTAATTTCCTTGGTGTCCACTTCTTACTGACTTCTTGCCTGTATACTTTCTCTTGCGGCAGTGGACACTCGGCTCTTAATTCTGTCTCCAGTTCCTCCGCTGCCTCTTCTGCTTCCTTCAGTTGCTGTTCCAAAGACAATATTTTCTTTATTAGACCCTTGTTCTTTCTTTTCTCTTCTTCTAACAATTGTTCTGCTTGGATCTCACCCCTTTGGATCACGTCGAGTGTAGCCGTTACCAGCAAGTCTAAAGCTTCGCCTTTCGTACAGGACTTGGCAGCTGTATTCCACTCCTGAATAAATTTTCTCGATTTTTCACTTGATGTTCGTTTTTGCAACTCTGCCGTGAGATGCTCTCCAATATACTGCCAGTCTTGCTCGTAGCTTTCTAACTTCTCCTTACACTCTTTTAGCTCCTGCGATCTTTCCTCTAATTCCTTCTCTTGAGTTTCGAACCGTAGCAGTTGTTCTCTTGTCAGTACATTACTTCTACCCACCGACATTGAAGTCTGAACCAGAAGATCATCTAATTCTTCTCTCTTTTCCCTCCAATCCAAGCCTAGTTACATATATATATTATATATAACACCTAACCAAGAAAACAATCTCACGCAACAAAACAACTTACACAAAAGTTAATTAATTTTAAACCACATCTAGTAACACTAATTCAAATTTTTCCCAATTTCCTCATTTAATCTCACTTTCTCCTGCACTTTGTAACCTAATTGCTCCCTAGATTAACACTTTAATCCCAAACGTTACAGTCGACTTGACTTTTTGTGTGAATCACGAAGACATGACCGCAACACTCAGCAGATATCAATATCGAGACTAATAATCTCTGTTTAAAACGTGACGATTCAGACAAATATAGCATATACTCTATCCATGCTATAACAAACGCGAAGTTGCTTCGAACGAACAGGAGTGAAATCCAACTTTTAAGCGGAAGTATAGAAAACAACGCTATACCTAATTACCAAAATTTCCACTCCTTAACTGTTAGTCTATTTAACCTATAGAAAGATTCACAGTTTTTCTTACAGGTACAAATTCATTCATCCGCACAAAAACTGAATAACTTACTACACTTCTCATTTATAATAAAAACATAAAGGCCAACGATACAAAACATTTATTCCCCCATATTAAACAAAAAGTATTGAAAATCGCCGCAAACAAAACAAAAACCAAACATCGATGAATTAACTAATTAACCTATATCTTAAATTCTCAACCTAAACACACGGAAATGCGACAAAAGCTTTCAAATGTCTATAATGATTTAACCTCAACCTATCCAAAAACGCACATCACAATCATGAAATCAACATTACTACACTGAAATGGCTTCCCAAAATCGCACTCAACACTTAATCTAACACTTTTTAAATTTATCCTGAAAAGTAAATGGAGTAGCTAAAAGAAGTAGAACTCCCACAATTAACAAAAATGGAGCAGCTACAAAAAGCTTAACTCCCAAAAAATAAAAAATAAATGGAGCAGCTAAAAAAGCGTAACTCCCAATATATATATAAATTTTAAAAATACAATACCTTTTTAAACCGGCTGCGCCAAATTGTCGTGTCCCAAAAGCAATCAATTAAGATAATTCACAAAACCATCAAATAAACAAGAAGCAGTTAATTAATCACCGTAAACCTTCTTCAAATAATAACAACGCTCACATTACTTTAAAACATAATTCTTTATTTATCGCGAACTGACCTATCTTAATAATTCTAAAAGCAAAACCAATCTGAACCGAACTGTAATATAATATCACGATGACTGAACCATTAACGGGCTAAGAACACTACAGGCACTCGCCAGTCCAGTCATTGGTCTTTTATGCACCAATATTCGGAAGTAGACTTTACTTAACAACGCGGATGTAAACAAACGACAACAACCTTGCCGTTTGTTCTACCGGTTGCAGCACCTGAGTCGCTCAGTAGTAAACAATCGCTTTACATAATAATTACCATGCTATTATATTATAATAATCGTCGATTACTCCACTAAGCGCTCATCGCAGCCAGCTGTTGAGCTAATCAGCAAAATAACCGACAGTTGCAGAACAGTACAATGCGACGTTACTGTTTAGCAATTGCTAATTATTTCACTAAAATGCGCCCTTGGCTGCTGGAAGAATCTTCCGTATATTGGGCCATAACAGAGTGGATGCCTTTCACATCGGTTTGAGAATCGGGAATTTAGAAAAGTGGTCAAGAATTATTAGTATGCAGACATTTTCTTTCGCTGACCTGGGATATGGACCTGGAAAGTCGACGTACAGCTTTTGCCATTGTCTTTCTGTCACAGACTGATCTCCCATAGGTGGTCTAAGAGTGGTATTGGGGGCCTTGGTTTCTTTACACACGTCACAGGAGCCTACGTTGTTTCTGACATCAACTGTCATTCGTGGCCAGTATAAGTGTCTTCTTAATCGTTCCAGTGTTTTCCCTATACCCCCGTGAGAAGCTAGTGGCGGATCATGCGCTCTTGAAACAACGTCGGAGACAAAGCCCTTGTGGAATCCAAAGCTTCCAAGCTTCTTCTTTCTGAATCGGACCGACCGAACAGTCCTGGGAACAGTCCGAATATAGACGAAGCCAACAAAGATCTGGCAGTTTATCAGAAGTTGATTTAACTTTCTGCTTCAACTCCTCATATTCCAACGAGCTAAAATTTGGGGACCTAAGTTCAACTTCCGGAGCAGGATCTTCAGATGGTGAGAAGCGGTCACAGTGGATTCGTGACAGAGCATCCGGGACGACGCTCAAGCTTCCTCTTCTGTGTTCGATGGTGAAGTCGAAACCTTGAAGATTCAAACTCCACCGAGCAAGTCTACCGCTGAGGTCCTTTTGAGATATCAGCCATTTCAACCTCGCATGATCAGTCACTATCTTAAACGGCATAAGTTCTATGAAAGGCCGAAACTTCTGCACACTTAAGGTCGCTGCTAAGCGACTGTGACTGTAATTTCGCTGTGCTGATTTCAACTTTTTGGAGACGTAGGCTATCGGCTTCTCGTGGCCATCATCAACTTGGTATAACAGCAATCCACCAATACCTCGTTGGCTCGCATCACACTGGATAATGAACGGTTTGGTGAAATCTGTGCTCACTAACAACGGTGCAGAGCTAAGTTTCTGTTTTAACAATTCCAGAGACGTCTGGGCTTCAGGTGTCCATTGGAACTGACTGCGATTTTTCGGAGTATTTGTAATGGAGGCTGTTAGATCAGCATAGTTCGGAATGAATCGTCGATACCATCCCGCCATACCTAGTAGGCGTCGGGCCTGCCCAACAGTTTTAGGGGACGGATAGTTTTATGTTTATAAAAATATATTTATTTCATTTTTACTAAATTATTCTCAACAATTATCGTTATGGTCTTTACAGCTACCAAGAAAGACGTCTATAGACGTCTTTTGTATATCAGTGAAATCGAAGCTTTTAAAAACAAATGACGGCTATAGACGTCCATGATTTTTTACGAATATTTGGTGGAAAATGTATTAATTTTATTCTGTAAATATGATATCTTGATCGAACTCCCGAAGAACCAACTAATTAACAAAAAAACAAAAAGTCGTCAAAGTGTTAATTATGTGGAACAAAAATAATGTAAAGTCGTGACAGAACAACAATTTTTAGAAAAATATCCGAAACTTTTTGATGGGTTAGGATGTTTTGTTGACAGTCATACAATGAAGTTGAAACCTGATGCGGTACCAGTCGTAAAATCTGCAAACGTATTCCTCAGGTATTAAAAACAGCTCTTAAGAATCACTTAAATCAGTAAATAGAAAGAAAGATTATTGAAAGAGTGGAAGGAAGTTCAGAGTGGGTTTCAAACATAGTGTTGGTCGAGAAACCAAACAAGAGTATACGGATCTGTTTAGATCCTCAACCGCTAAATAGTCAGTTAGGAGAGGAGCAGTACCCAATTCCAACGCTAGAGGAAATTGCTCCTAAGCTTGCGAATAAAAGTTTTTTACGGTGTTAGATTTAAAGTAAGGATATTGGCAAATTAAACTCAGTGGAGAGTCATCTAGATTACATATGTACATTCAACACACCGTACGGGTGTTATCGTTTTCTTAGGCTGCCGTTTGGGATCAAGACCGCGCCTGAGGTATTCCGAAAGAATATCAATAGATATTTTCAAGATATGGAAGGTATCATCGTTTATATTGATGATATTCCTATATCTGAGTAGGTAGTAGTACAGCCAGGCCAGACAGGCCTGACGTCACCGACCCTGAGGTCATTGACCTTTGACCTTTGACCTTTGACCCTGATGTCATTGACCTACACCCACACACACACACACGATACAATTTGAGGGATTACGTCACATCTCTGACTCATGACGTAATCTGGTTGGTGTCGCAAGCTCTTTCTTAGCTGAAATAAAAAATTGGCTTTTTGCTGGAATCGAACCGCGAACGCTTGGTGTGAAAATCAAAAAAAAAAAAAAAGAAACCCCAAGACTGAAAAATTGAACTAACATACAGACGTTTTGCAAGAAAAAAGCGAAAAAGAGTCGGCTTACTAGCAGGTATGTAAACAAAGGGTCCCCTGTGAGAAATGAAAAAACACGAAATGTAGGTTGCATTAATTTTTATTGAATAAAATTCTTCTATTGAGTCGAAACCAGAATATTTGATTGTAGGCGTGTCGTTCAACCTGCTTGTTTTTTATTTAAATACCCGGTAAAAGTAATAAATTCCACAGCACAATCCTAAAACAATAATTGTTCCTGCAGCAAATTTTAATGTATTAAAGGTATATTTTGATGAGTTTGACTGCAACAATGGCTGCTTGTACGGGCCACAAACATCCCTACCGTTTGCGTAGACACACTTTGGGGAGAGACGTATAAGTTCTGCTTCAACGTCTTCTGAACAATTCATAGCATACAATTCCAGGGAGCAAAAGTAAAATTTTCCATTATCTTTAAGATTTGTGTAAAAGAACCCGCTTCTTGCTAGTTTGCAACACTTTCTGTCATCTAAGGGTAGATTATGGAAGGTTTTTAAACGGTCAGATTCTCTCTTTAAAGAGTAACATGATGACTGTGTTTAGAAATATTACAGTACCTCTTTTATATCAATCCAGGAATTATGTTTTGCTGAGAAACCGACCTCGATTAAAAACAGACTGCATTGCCATAACAACTTCTGAAGCCTTTTTACTTTTAATTGGTAAAGCCCAAGCATATTTCGAAAACGTATCAATTACAGTCAGAAGAAAACGAAAACCTTGGTTTTCTGACGAGTACGAGCCCACATCGACCAAGTCTGCCTGCCACAAATCATCGATACTCTTAATAGTAACACTCTGTCGTTTAAAGTTCTAGCGAGCTGGTTTATGCAGTTCATTAACGACTTGCCTTCTGCTCATGTTACCGAATATATAAATACGGCCAATGAATAACAGCTTTATATAAAATATTTTAAAACCAGCAATGATCAAGTTTAATCATCCGTTTACAATAATGGTCGCAGAGCCTTCAGGCTGTGGAAAAACAACATTTATAAAAGAACTTCTCAATAATATATTTTTAACAAGGCCGCAAATAACAAGAGTTGTCTGGTGTAATACAGAACATGGGGCTCTGCCCTCAGATACCACATTCACTAATATCGAATTTATTGATAGTATTCCTGAAGAGTTTGTAAATTATACACAGGAACCTAAATGCTTTTAGCAGACAAGTATGTGAACTCTTTACAAAAGGTTCACACCATCGCAATCTTTCGGCAATCCTTGTAATACAAAATGTATTTCATCAAGCCAAGTTTTGCCGGGACATATCACTTAACTGTAAATACCTCGTTGTGTTTAACATCCCTCGAGATAAGAGTCAGTTTATTCATCTAGCGAGGCAGATTTATCCAGAAAATAGTTCAGAGCTGCTAAAAATATATAAAGAGATTACATAGGTGCCACATGGATATTTACTGATAGATTCCACTCAGGATATCAACGAGGTGTTAAGATTCCGTACTGATATTTCTAATAAGACATTTACAACTTGTTTCTGCTCGCCTTTAATCAGTAAAAATGGTGTCACGAATGAATCGATTAAGGGACAACAAGCATATGCTATATGTTCTTAAAACAGCGAAGCGGAAATTAAGGCAGGGCATTATTAAAAATGCCGACCCCGAAGTCATAAAAACTCTTTGCGAAATTACTCTTAATTCTTTGAAGGGAAACCATATCCCTCATGGAAAAATATACAATTCGCTCTGTAAGTATAAAAAGGATTTGCAAAAACTAGTTGTTGCAAAAGATCTGTACCCTGGCAACGTAAAATACTGATACAGCGAGGAGGCTTCTTTCCAGAGTTGTTAGGAAGTGTATTATCAGGTGTAATTGGTTCATTAATCGAGAAATATGTTTAAATACAATAATCTTAATAAAATGTTACTTCTTTCACCAGAAGTTTACGAAAAATTGAAAAACGAGATTGAGGATTCCCTGAATCAATCTAGGTTCGATAATACCATGGATAATATATTAAAAAACAAGAATTTATCTGATAGGGAGAAATGGTATAATTACCGAAATGAGTTAATAAAGTTTTCAAACTTAAGACGGAAAGCTGTGCGTGTGTCAGATGAAAAACCAAATATTCACATACCACAAGAAAAACAGAAAAGTTTCCGGGATAGTACTACTCAAACTAAATTTATTTTTAAAGATGAAATATCAACACAGACATCACCCTTAAAAGAAAATACACCTGAAAGAATGGAAGAGGATTTCTTCGAACTTGCTGAAATATCACCACCAAAACGACCGTTATCACTCGCTTCCAAACGTCGCTTATCAGCTAGTGGTATAGGAAAAAGTCTGAAACCACCTTCAAAAATACCTAAGACGCTTTCTGAAACCAAGTCTCGTGGTAAAGATTATAAGGTAATCACGGCTGAAGATGGTATAACCCAGTACACTGTACCTGCAGAAATGAGTACAGATGAAGCTGCGAACATATTAGAAGAAATCGACATGGAAAGTCCTACAGCTGAGAAAGGTGGAAAACCATCCAAAAATCAATTTATATTAAGGCCGTCTCAGCTAAATCCGAGTCAATATATGCTTTCGTTGCCAGTTAAGAAAGTTGTCCGACAAAGTGATCGCCTAAAAAACGCAGCAAAAACTAGAAGCAGCAATCCCTTGGGAAAACCTGTATTAATAATAGGAAGAAATTCTCAAGTGTACCGAATATTGATTGGTAAAGAATTTAATAATGCCTTTAGATAAAAAAGATAATGACTTTTACGTATGCCTTTTAAGTAACAATTTCATGCAATTTTATCCCGAAAATACGCTATCAGCTTTTACAAATGCACTACCTAGAGCATGCAAGTTTACTGATGACTGGTGTATTGGAATAATTGAAATTTCGTTGCCATATCATGCCATAAAAAGAGGAGTCAAGCGAAATACAGCTGAAGAAGTAAATCGGAGTAATGTTAAAAGGCTAAGGCGTGATGCGCCTGATCCGTTGAAAGAAATAAGAGAGCAGCATAGAAAGGAAATCAAATCACTTAGCATCAAAATAAATGAAACCGTTAAACTTGAGTGGACTAAAGAGAGTCTTGAGCAAGTTAGTTACAGAGCAGGACAGGTAAATTTTTCTGCATTCCCACTAACATTTGATAGAGCTATTTCACCATCATGGTATACCATGTACTTGGATGATGTTAAGAAAAAGATGTGGGATCGGTTAGAGGCTGACTTTTTTGATAGCGTTATACCTGAAGTGAGCTACAAACAGGATCCAGATGAGTTTACATTACATATATATTAGGGTAAAAGGGCTTCAGAAAATGTTGTTTTAAAATATAAAAACTATGAATCAGTTGAAGCCTTTGTTGACGACGTATTTGGACAAATTCCTAAACAGAAGAGAAAGTACGCTATCATACAAGATTCGATAGACAATGACACACATCCAGCGCTTAGCATCAAAAGAGCTCGTGAGACAGAAAAAAATACTGGTGGCGAAAGGGTACATGATGTACTTGAACTGCGGTTGGAAGATTTAGGAGTCACAATCAAAATAAAGAAACCACAACCGTCTCATCTTAATGCTAGAGATCTTATTACGCTTTTTATATCAAATGTAGACTTTGATGATCAAACTCTTAGTGAGCAAGAAAAAAAAAGATAATTATTCAAATTAAGGATACGATTTTTAACATCTTGAATAGATTGCATAAAGATTCAATTAATGCTAAACCGACCGAACAGCGAAAAATTATTAAAGGTAGCAATATTATGGATGTTCCATACGAAAAGCTAAGTTCCGGCGAACATTTAACTACACCAGTGCCTATTGATACTAATATAGACAACCTGTCCAACTTCTTTACGGATATATTTCTCCAAACACCTGAAAATAAGCGTGAGCCTGACGCCATATTGGCAGAAATAAAAGAATCTTTTAATGCGGCTGGATTACGGCAGGAGCATATGTCAATAATAGACACACTTAATAGACTGGAAAGATCAGTTACGGACTTGGCACTAAGGTCACCGCAAGAGTCTCAGCAAACAGCAAAGGACTATTATGAAAACTATATAATTTATGTCTACACGATACTTATGTATAATACCTTTAAAAGAATGTGAAAATATAATGAGATTTCAACACGTAGATTACTGTCCAATAGAAAAAACGTTTATCGAAAGTATTTCTATAAAAATAACTAATCAGCAATAGGAGTTACTTCATTTCAAGCCAGGCTATATACCGAAATATATAATGCTCCATTTTAAAAGAAAATAAACTATAAATACTCCATACAACAAACAATTTAACATAGTGCGAAGTTAAGAGTATTTTGTATAACTTCGAAAATGAATTCATATTATACTAAATATTATTCAATTCAAACTGGCGGCGGTTTAGCGGATATTGGAGAATTATATCGATCTCCTCTTATTTACCAGCGTGGAAGAGGAATTGGTAGCTTTTTCAGCGGATTATTACGATATTTACAGCCTTTGGTTACATCTGGGGCAAAGACTTTGAAGCAACAAGCAATTAAAACAGGAAAGGCTATTTTAGAAGAAGAAGGTAGTAAACCTGTAACGGATATTTTAAAAGAACAAGGAAAAGCTGCTACCGAAGAACTATCACAGAAGGGTATAAATAAGCTATTTGGAAGCATGGGTGGTGCAGGAAGTAGCAGTCGCATGCTTATAAAAAGACGTGGCCTCTTTACAGCTTTACATTTCGCTCCAGCCTCTAAACGTAAAAAGTGTTCAAAATCACAAAAGTCCGCTAAAAGTGTTTCAAAAACAAAAAGACAGCTAAAGGAGCATCTATTAAGTGCAAACGTGTGTTAGATATTTTTGATAAATAGACAACATGCCTTCATACAACGAATGCATGAAATCTGAGTTAGACCTTTTCTCTACACCACCTGTACAAAGCAGCATCTTAAAAACTGAAGAGGTATTATATAAACCTATAGCTTCTCTAGATAAGTCGTCGGTATTGGAATTTGTATCGCTAGGACATGGTGACACATATCGAGACTTATCAAGCATATACCTTCGTTTCAAATTACAACTGGTTAAAATCTAAGATGGAAAATCAGAACGTTACACAGGCGACGATATCGAAATAACTAACCCGGATAATCCCAAAGAAACTTTTTTTTTTTTTTTTTTTAATTAGCAAAACACTTGTATGTAAATATTCCACAGATATATTTATTTAAGTTTTAACAAATTTAAAACTACGTTATAATCTACTAAATACAAAATCCCGACGCGTTTCGCCTTATTGGGGCATTATCAAGGGCTGGCTACTGACTGCCAGCCCTTGATAATGCCCCAATAAGGCGAAACGCGTCGGGATTTTGTATTTAGTAGATCATAACGTAGTTTTAAATTTGTTAAAACTTAAATAAATATATCTGTGGAATATTTACATACAAGTGTTTTGCTAATTAAAAATAAAAAATTAAAATAATGTTCCACCAAGTGCCCAAATACTCCTCGATTGAATATATCCAAAGAAACTGTTCGTGATGAAGGTCCTGGCCTTGTAAATAACATACTCCATTCACTTTTCCGGCAATGTACAATTTACTTAAATGGAAAACTCAAACTGATAACAATTACAACTATAGAGCCTATATTGAAAATTTATTAAATTACGGGAAAGATGCCACTTCAACACATTTGGAATCGGCTGGCTGGAATCTCGATCAAAATAATATGGAGATAGCTGAAAATCCTGAGCTAAATGAAGGTTATTTGAAAAGACAAAAGCTGTTTGATAAAAGTTATGTTGTCGAGCTAATGGGAAAGATTCACGGTGATATCTTTAATCAAGATAAATTATTAATGAACGGTGTTGATTTATGGGTAGTTTTATCACTCGAAAAACCCGAATTTTACCTTTGGGGAAAAGATGATGACAATTCCCCACGAGTTAAGATAGTAGAAGCAACTATGTACATGAATCATGTAACTATCAATCCTAACATCTTGCTGGCTCATGAAGCTGTTCTCCAACGCTCCAACGCTATATATCCGTATAAACGAGTTGAAGTTAAGACGTATACAATACCCGCATATACATTTTCATTATCATTGGACAATGTGGTTATAGGACAATTGCCATATCTACTAGTCTTTGGCATGGTTGACAACGACGCATATACTGGAAAACGAACAAAAAATTCTTACGACTTCAAGCACAACAACATCACTAGGTTTAACTTATCGGTGAATGGCGTACGGATACCAAATCAACCTCTAGAATTTGATTATTTAAAAGAAAATCCTGCTAGCACTCGAGGATATATTACGCTGTTTAAATGAACCGGTATACTTTATTTCGATAAAGGACACCAAATTTCAAAGAAAATCTTCGACAACGGGTGTTTTCTACTTGCTTTCGATTTAACGACAGACCTCTCGTATAATTCAACATGTGCAAATCTATTGAATCAGGGAACGGTGAGAATTGAAGGAAGGTTTAAGGAAGCACTAAAAAAACACAGTGACATGTATTGTATATGCAGAATATGATAGCAGCCTTGATATAGGTAAAGATAAAAATGTATACACCAGCTTCTAAAAAAAATCTATATAAGGCTAGCTGACTGACCATAGCGCTTAATTTTACTTAAAAACGTGATCTATAATGAACTACTGTTTGGTAAATGTGGAATACTTCTCCGGAGGTCACTTAACCTTCTTAAAAAGAGTTTCTTTTGCTGGATTCGCTGCGCATAATAAGTCTTTTACGAAAGAAATAATTTTCAAATATCCTACATCTAGTACAGAATGTACTGAACAAATAAGTAAATTTGGCAATCT
>OZ005740.1:135774870-135967952 GCA_963930735.1 Dioctria linearis
AAGTGTGTGGTTAACATTTTAACTCCGATTTAATATTTACGCTGGTAAATTAATTTTAATTTTTGGATTTGTCAGTATTCGCGATGGCCCCTAGCAAAGCACAAAAGGAGAAAGAGAGAAGCAACTCTGAGAGTATTGCTCCTATACAAACACGTAGTACTCTTAAAACTAACACCAAGGAGGAGCAGAAACGTATTGGGGAACCGGACATCTCTAATTCTCAGCTGGAGAATCGACTGATGGATCTTTTCAATGGTGCTCTTAGAGTGTTCGAGGAAAGACTCTCCTCCAAGTTAGATGAGGTTATTGTCTCTTTATCCACCCGCATCAGTGCTATAGAGTGTAGAGTTACCGAAGTTGAAGCCAAATACAAAAATATGGCTGCAGTAATAGATGACGTTCAACGTATTCAACGTCTCCCTGATGCTGGAGAGATCAATTATCCACTAATGCCTTCTGTTGATGCCTTCCGTTTGAAACCAAGATCATCGACCCATGACTCATCGCAGCGTAATGTATTGCCTTATAATCATAGCATGCCCATAATTGTGCGTTTTGCATGCGCTCGTGAAAAGCATGAATTCTTGTCAGCATTCAGCAGAGCCGGGGGATTAAGTCTCAATCGAATTGATGGATTCACTCAGGACAGCAAAATACATGTCAACGAAAGCCTCACGCCTAAAACTAATGCGTTGTTAAGAGAAGCTCGTCGACTGCAGAAAATTTGACTCTTAGAATCTGTGAACACGAGAAGCGGCTTTGTTTATGCAAAAATGAAAAAGAATGATTCAGCTACTAAAGTAACCAGTATGGAGCAACTGCAAAGTTTCAAGGCAGCAAGCCCCGGAGCGAAGGAATAATGTGGTGCGTTTGTCAATCCTACTCTTCTTAAACTTTTTTTTTCTTTTTTCTTTGCTCTTTAGTTAATATTGTTCTATTTTGTTTTTTTCTTTATTTTTTTTTTAATTTTCTGGTAATATTTTCATTTTCAATTACCATTTATTTTCTATTTTTTTTTTATTTTTTTTTTTTTTGACTTTACCTCAATTTCATAGAATATGTGCTCTCTCTATGTTGTATTTGTTAGCACTAAATCTGTTCTGCTGGGTGCAATTGATGCTGTCGTGCTATTCTTTTTAAAGCTTTTCATCATGGCTCTTGAAGGTACTGACGGGGGTATTAATGGCAATTATGATTACGGGTAGAGCGTTTGGTGGTCTGGACTGTCTGAGGGCTATGATGAACATCATGGGTAAGCAGAGGAGTGGACTAAACATATGTTCAGTCAATGCCAGAAGCATAACGAATAAGATTGATGATTTTCGTGAAGTTTTCAGAAATAATGACGTAGATGTGTTGCTGATCTGCGAAACTTGGCTTCGGGAGCATATTCCCTCATCCATGGTTTCCATACCGGGTTTCAAGCTGTTCAGAAATGATCGCCTCGGAAGAGTGGGTGGTGGCGTAGCTGTCTACGTAAAGGAATTCCTAAAGGCCAAAGTTTTGTCATAATCTATAGAAGAAAATCTTGAATTTATTATCGTGGAAATTAGTTGTGGTTATGAGAAGCTTGCTGCGTCAGCGGTATACTGCCCACCAAATAATTTTAATTCCCAAAATGTCTCTGAATTTGAAAGAGTATTCTCAGCTTTATCTCAAAGGTATGATGATGTCGTAGTTGGTGGCGACTTTAATGTCAATATTCTGTCTACTGACTCACGATCATCGAATTTTTCTTTCCTTGTTCAGTCCTTACATTTAAACATAATGAATTCATCTCCCACTTTCTTTAATTAAATGTATCCATCTCTCCTTGACGTTTTTCTTGCTTCCGTCCCGGACCGTGTCTTGTTTCAAAATCAGATTAGTCCGTTTAATACTCTGGACCATGACATTCTTTTTCTGACTTATAATTTCCGCTTTGACCCCATTACCCCTATCCGAAGATTTTCCTACAGAGTCTTTAAAAATATTGATGTAGATGGGCTACTTCTTGGGTGCGGCACACTACCTTGGCATCGGATCCTTGAATGCTCATCAGTTGATGAACAAGTAACGATTTTTAACGGCCTCGTAACCTACTTATTTGAGAAATTTCTACCTCTTCGTGTCAAACGGGTTAATAGCTGCTCTCCCCCTTGGTTTACAAATGAAATTAAATTGCTAATTATCGAACGGGAGCACTTGTACCGTGAATACAGACGATTACGGACCGACCGCGCTAGGGCTCGCTTCTCCGCTGCGCGGAATCTTGTTACCACTACGGTTCGTAATCTCAAGAGGCGATACTATCGTTGGAAGCTTAACCCTAAACTACCAACCAAAACACTTTGGAAGAACTTAAAGAAGGCAAACGTGTACGGTAAAGATAAGTCCAACTGTGATTATAGTCCAGAAGCTCTAAACGCGTCTTTTGCCACTTGCCCAAATAATTTACATCAGATTACCCCTAGCGACATTGATCTTGAATATAACCCACCAACTCGTGATAACTTGGATGAGGCTTTTAGCTTTCGGGGAGTATCCCTGGATGAAGTTTGGTTGGCGGTTTGCTCCGTGAAATCGGAAGTTGTTGGTGCTGACAAACTACTGCTTCCATTTATCGGTCAGTACGTTCAGCATATCTTTAACTCGAGTATTACATAGTCCGTTTTCCCTCGAGCTTGGAAGACAGCGACAATACTTCCTATCGCAAAAAATGCTTCACCCAAAGATATTTCCGATTTTAGGCCAATCAGCATACTCCCCTTTCTGTCCAAGGCCCTGGAAAAAATTACGCATAGCCAAATAATCAGCTTCATCAATGCGCATAAGTTGTTATCCAAGTGGCAATCGGGTTTCCGGCCTTTCCACAGCTGTGAAACTCCAATGCTAAAAGTGACCACAGACATAAGAATTGCTCTGGATAATAACGAACTGTGTATATTGTCGCTACTGGACTTTCCTAAGGCTTTCGACAGTGTAAAGTATGACATGCTCCTGAATAAGCTAACCACTTATTTCGCATTCTCGAACTGTTCCACTGGACTATTGAGATCATTTCTTTACGACCGACTTCATCAGGTGAAGATTAGCGATCAGCTCTCCAGCCTCTCCCCAGTCAAATGTGGAGTTCCCCAGGGCTCCATACTGGGTTCTCTTCTCTTCATGTTATATATAAATGATCTCTGTTACGGTGATTGCTCAAGAAGGCTGAATATAGCGTTCAACGATTGTGTTCGTTTTATCTATGGTCTTCGTCGGTTTGACCATGTTTCATCTCTTAGAAACACTCTCCTTGAACAATCGCTGGACTCATATCTTAAAGAGAATGCACTTATTTTTCTTTTAGACTTCTGCAGTCACGCGAACCTGATTATCTAATTGATTTCCTTCAATTTTTACAATCCCAGCGGCATCGTCAGATACTGATTCCTCATTTCTCTCGTGTTGTTTTTCAGAGTTCATTCTTTGTTCAGATCCCCCGGTTATGGAACACCTTACCAGGCACCGCTCAACTTGCTACCTCCGTTGGTGCTTTTAAGAGAATTATCAATACTAATTAGTAGAATAGCGTCTTTTCATCGATTGCACAAAGTAGTTGCTTAGCTTGACTTTTTTTTATGTTTTTTTTTTTTTATTTTATTTATCTAAATTGTCTTCCTCTTGTATCTTTCTCTTTTTTTTTTCGTATCTTAAATTTTCTTTAATTAACTTAATTTAACTCATAATTTTCGAATCTCCCTTTTGTATCAAAATTAGCTACTTCTTATCTTTAATATTATATCCTTCCAGCCTCATTTTGTTTTTAGTTATAGTTATATAGTCAACTAGTTATTGCCAATTCTATATGCCGTCAAATATAATATTGTACTAGTTATAAGATCCGTGATCTTGTGTACATATATCCAGCAATAAAGTTATTGTATTGTATTATTGTATTGTATAAGTCAAACGAATCGCAACGTGAACTTTGGTATGTGTTAATGGAGTATCGTAATATGCCAATATCCAACTTCAAGGATAAGTCGCCTATCTTCAGAATTCTTAAATCATATAATTTAAATTTCAATTGTATTGATATCTTTAATACCCACCGCCCGACACTTAAAAGACTGACACTCAATGAGATCAGACTCTCTAGCTAGCATTTCACCCTTCTACCAATGCCTCGTTTCAAATTGACTTTTTCTCTCTTTTTGTAATTGTTTTCATATCTTCACATAGATGTAGTATTGTACATATTAATTTCTTTTTTCTTTCTAAGATAGTTTTAGTTAGCTTTATTTTCACTTTTCGCTTTTTATTTTATATTTTCTTTTCTTTTTCATGAGTTATGTACCTATTTCCTTTTTCTTTTATATTATTATTAATATTTCCTTCTTCTTACTTTTTTATTTAATATTTTTGTTTAATCTGTACGCTAATGTATTATTGGACTTTGTCTGTTCATTATCGTAGTAACTTTTTCAAATAAATAAATAAATAAAGATATCGACTTATCACCAAATCAATTAATAATGGGTCGAAGAACAAGAACTTCTATCCAAACTAAAACTTCGCAGTTTAAGGTAAAAGAATATCCAGATTTAAAAGGGAAATTTAGCTACAAAAGGTTCTGAAGTGCGAGCTATTATAATAGAGGAACCAAATATAAAAATTAATATTCAGCGAATACAGCTTGGTATCAGAATAGGAGAGAATGGGTAAAGGCTACTATAATACGAAAGGATTATACTCCGCATTCATATTGGATTAGGCTTTCCAACGGTAACGTTTTAAGAAGAAACAGTATTGGATTAAGAAAGATTGGGTAAAGAGAATATTAACGCACAATGACTAATGAAAGTACGTTGTGTTTAAGTAAATGGTCGGCTGGTATTCTTTTATTTAATAAATCCCTGAACAAGAACATAACAAGAACATAACAATTAAATAGTCTGTAAACTAATAGCTTTAGTAGTTACGCTATGCCGGTTCTGGATCACTTTTTAAGCCTCCAGGATTAGACCACAAATGGCGCCACCATCGTTAGGTGGTTTGAGCCCATACTACATGTAGGTTTGCGCCTCGGCTGTATTGGATTTTGTCTTGCATACACGATTGTGTATTGGGTGCAACATTGAGTCTCGACTGCGCCCTAACGGGATTAATCGGTCCTACCGGGATGTGTCATTTGGTCTTGACTACGCTCTAGCGGCATTAGCAGGTACTACCAACATGCTCCGGTACTACCGTTTTCTAAATGTAGACTTTTTATTATGATTTTTCTTGAGCGCCTAAATGTAGGCTTTTGGTTTTGAACTTATAATTAAAGTTAATAGTAGGACATTTTTGTTCATGCCAATGGATTCTAGAAGGGTGGTATGTTGGGGTGGTGGAGGGATAATAAAGATAAGGAGGGGGGTAATGAAATTTTCATCAGAAATCCTCTACGGGCTGTGGTTTTCGAGATATTAGCGTATTAATAATTCAAGTTATTTTTGCTCATGGAAATGGATTTTTGGCGGTGTGGGGTGGGAGGGGGCAACAAAATATTCATCAGAAATCCTCTACGGGCTTTGGTTTTCGAGATATTAGCGACATTTGTTCAAACAATTAGCTAATTGGCAATTATATAATTACTAATTGGCAATTAGCAGCTTGGTTGGTAATTAGCTAATTGGCAATTAGTAATGTGGTGTGATGCGCTTTACTGGAATTCTCATTAAATAAACAAATTTAAGTAATATCAACACTTGCTGTAAATATTTAATAGAAAACTTCAAGTTTAAGTAAAAATATGTTTGCTGTGAGGTGTATTGATACAATTTCTTTTGCTGAAAATAATGTTGTCAAACCAAATTACATTTCAATATTTATTCACATCAAATAAATTATTTATTTCTAAATCTTAAGTTATAAACTTTTTCCCTATGTTCTATATTCAAAATTGGTAGCAATATAAGTGAAGTTCTATGAATCCTATCTTGGAAACGAAAGCGATCCAGAGCATATATCTCCCAAGGTCCTTTTGTGGACTCATATTCAATTATATAAACTTGTGGAGCACTAGTACTAAACGTAACTTTCATTATCACTAATAATTTACAAATATTAATAATAAAAAAATAGTTTAACATTATTGATTTTTTTATTTAACGATTATAATAATTAATTGGGTACAGATTAATATCATGGCGTATAAACTCTATTTTAAAAGTTCGACCGATAGGACCTCTATTTATAAGATAAAAATCTCCTGCAGTATTTTTCTCCAGTAGAGTATCGTCAATAATTGTGCTGTACTGTGCAGGAAGGAAAAGTTGACAGTCCTCCAAGTCCAGGATGATACGAGATCCAAATGCAGTCTTACATCTTCTGGCACCCAGAATCTTGTATTCCTTATTAAATTCGATTTCAGATGTCTTTAGAGAAGGTGGGTACTGCTCCAGCTTCTTCAGTTCCTCCATTGCGTTTGCCATTTCAGTTTAGTTTCACCTTGGTTGTTTATCGTTTGAACTCCAAAATGAAACTGGTTGCAAATCTGATTCAGCTCCTCAATTTATAGTCATGATTCCAAAACAAGTTTAATCCTGCTTAAAGCAAATTTGCAATATCAGCACATTAAGCTGAATGATTCATGTAATTTGATACCACACTTCCTGTAAGCAACCCAATTCCATGAATTTTACTGATCGAAACGTTTGATTGAAATTCGTAAACATCCTCTTGTAAACAAATATAAGCAATATCAGCAAATTATTCATGTTTATTCTACTGATCGAAACGTTTCATTGGAGTTCGTAAACAAATTTTCACATCCTGTTGTAAACAAATTTAAGCAATATCAGCAAATGATTCATGTTTATTCTTTTCATATAATTTGATGCCACACTTCCTGTAGGCAGCCAAACATTTTATTGTTCCAAGAATTTTACCGATCGAAACGTTTCATTGGAATGTAAACAAATTTTCACATTTTTATGTATGCATTCAAGTAAACTATCTCATTTGCCAATTCGACCAGCATAATAAAGTAATCAAATTAATTTGAATGATGCTTTTGTTTATCGTGTAATTCGATATCATCTCAACCTGTAAGCAAATTCGTTGGAATTCACCCTGTGCAATGATTATTGTAGCAGCAGGACCATTCATGTTACAAACCATTGCTATAAAAGCGCAAGCAAACTCTTGGGGAGCACCAGTCAATCTAAGTGATTCAAAGTGTTGAACAAAAAAAATTAAAAATGTCTATCACAGTAATAAATGAAAGTTTCTCATTAATTAAGAAATTGCAAGAAGGTGTTTTGATTTGTTTAAGTGATGCAAATTTTGTGAATAAAAACAATATTATTAAAAGAGTGCAACAGAAACATTCGTAAATATCAAGCAGCATTTCGAATGTGGTAATAAGAATGCTAGAAAACGACACTTGGACAGCTGTATTGCTCAAATTAAATCGTTGAGAGTGTTAATCAAAGCTCCCCATTGAGGTAGAGGAATCAATCAACGAGTAACAAGAAGTGATTTTGTTAAGTAGGAAGAAATAAAAACAGCATTCGTATGTAGAATTAGGGCAGGTGTTATCGTGAATATATGCCACCTAGATCCTAAGTTATTTATGCCAGATACCTCCAAATTACTTGCTCGCCGCATTAAGAATACATTAAAACAGCAATATCATCTTAAAGTTGCTACAACGTTTTGCGGTGAGTTTATTAAAGAAACTGGTGATAATGAAGTCATTAAAGACATTAAGTACTTCCAAGCAAGAACTGCCCCAATCAGTGTGGAGGGTGTTTTGAATGAGTGGTATAAATTAAATATATACGACCCAGTACTCTCTCAACGAGAAGAGTTTCAAGAGAAAGATAGCGGTTGGGCACTGCATTCTATAATACATTTAGCGGTGCATATCAACAAGTTTGAGCCGATTCGAGGATCATTTTATATACCTCTGCCAAAGGAGATTGCATCAAAGAAAGCTTGCACTAATGCGAACAACAATGATGAGGCATGCTTCGCGTGTGCCGTAATCTCAGCGCTATATCCTGTCAATGTTCACTCCGATAGGACCTCATCATGTCCACATTATTCTACTGTGCTAAATTTAACTGGAATAACATTTCTCATGACGCTTACGCAAATAACGCAATTTGAAGGCCAGAACGATTTATCAATAAACGTGTCCATCCTAGAGAAAGAGCGTTTCTTCAGCACAGTTCCAGTTAGACTTACGAAACACAGGATGGAGAGAGAAAAGCAAAACGATTGTAGGATTATGTTTCCAACAGAGGAAAATAAATGGTTGGAATATTAGAATTATAACCATAAGAATCCAGTCCCGTTTTGTGTGTATGCAGATCTTGAATCAATATTGAAGCCGATTCAGGGAAACGATCAAAATACACAGCGAATCCAGGAACATGAAGTTCACAGCATAGGATTCTGATTCCACTGCAAACATGATGGTAAGCTCTCATATTACAGAGCATATCGAGGCAAGGACTGTCAAAACTGGTTTGCATTAGAATTGCAAAAATTGCATCCATAGCTATACAGAAGAAGCTGAACATCAGGCCAATTCCACCCCTGACTAAAGAGGAACGGCGTTCACATATGGAAAATACTTGCTGCCATATATGTGAAAAAACGTTTGCAGCCGATGAGGAACGAGTCCGGGACCATTGCCACTTAAGAGGTAAATACTGAGAAGCATAATTCAATTCATTTTTCATAATATCTTTTAACAAGAAAATACCGAGGGCCAGCGCACAATGCATGCAATCTGATTTTCCAAGATTGCTCCATAGTTCCAGTCATTTTGCACAATTTATCCGGATATGATGCTCACTTCATTATTACGGATATAGCTACATCTTTCTCAGGATAAGTTGATCTCGTACCAATAAACAAGGAAAGATATATCTCGTTCACCAAGCACATGGATGGCAGCTACATAAAATTCAGATTCATCGATTCCTTCCGTTTTATGGCTGAACCTTTAGATAAGTTATCATCATTGCTGCCGATGGATAAATTAAACACTACAAGATCAGTATGGCAGAGATTGGATGATGACACTATCAAACGCAAGGGTATCTTCCCATATGATTTTATTGATGACTGGGATAAATTGGATTTCCGGAACTTGCCAAGACAGGAAACGTTCTACAATAAACTGACTGACAGTGCTATATCTCCTGAGGACTACAATCATGCTGAAGAGGTCTGGCAAAAATTTGAAATACAAACACTTGGTGAATATTCAGATCTATACCTTAAGACTGATGTTCCCCTATTGGCCGATGTGTTTGAGAACTTTCGAGAAGTGTGCATGAAGACATACAATTTAGATCCAGCACATTATTACACCATGCCAGGCCTAACATGGGATGCTATGCTAAAATACACTAATGCGAAATTAGAACTGATAACCGACGTAGATATACTGCTATTCATAGAGAGAGGCATTCGAGGTGGTATTGCTACATGCAGAGCATCCATTGGCATCAATTAAACATGTATATACATACATGCATGCATCTCTGAATCGATTTCGCTTCACGCAGAATTCTAAAATTCATGCATCAATAAAGAAATGCAAAACATGTAGATATGTACATACCTACAGCATTCTCATTGCATGCAGAATTACAATTCCCTGCTGCAAGTATAAACATATATCAACAAACATATTTGCAAATTCAGTAATGTCACTCGCTACTGACCTACACCAATTTTTTAATCATATAAAGAAACAAGTGAAGGCAGTGACACAATCCCCTGCGCGCAAGAATTCACACGATGCAATTTGATAACCTTGCGCCAGCGGTAGAACTCAGGTGAACGAAACAATGGTTCACGATGATGTCATAATAGCAGCAAAGCGGCGAACGGTCTCCGGAAGTATTTATGTATGTACATGTGAAAGCGATGAATGCCGTGATGTAATAACAACAAACCGGCAAAAGCTTTGCGGAAATTAATTTATGAATGCCACAAAGAAACACTTTGCGGAAATAATAATTATATACGAATAAATGCTGTGATGAAATTAGCTTAGCGTAATAAGAAAATAACAATAGTATTAAGTGGAAAATTGTATAAATAAACTGTGATTTTGAATAAAGAAGTCAGTAAGTGAGTTAGTTAGTGAGTAGCAACAGAACACGAGTTGTTTCACTTACCTGGAGTAAAGCTAGTAAGCTGCTCCATTCATCTATACTAGGAGTAAAGCTAGTAAGCTGCTCCGTTCATCTATACTAGGAGTAAAGCTAATAAGCTGCTCCATTGAACCGCACTGGGAGTAAAGCTAGTAAGCTGCTCCATACGCATCGCTTCTCTACCTACCTCGAGGCGGGACAATTAAGAAAACGCCCAATCATCTTGATGGCACGTAATCACAGTAACGGTGCCGTTTTCCAGATCAAAAGGTGCTCAGATGAGAGTACTAGAAGAGTACATTAATAAACTCAACAATTTTGGCGCAGCCGGTAGGATTCGAACCTACGCTCCCGCGCAGCCGGTAGGATCGAGGAAGTTATATAAATTCAAACATGAAAAACCTTGATCCTCGAAATTACATAAACGAGTGCATAGGAGCGCATTATTTTTGAATCTGGCACACAAAACCGAGACGTTGGGCATTTCTAACAACATCCATTGACATCAGTAACAACAATAAAAGAGCATCATATCTGCATAGCGGAAAAAACTTTAACATCTTTTCTCTTCTCTTCAAATAAAGTGAAGTGAAAGTAAGTTAAAAAAAAAAAAAAAAAATTTTAAAAAGACGCGTCAATTTAGTAGCAAAATTACTTTAGACTAATAAAAAATTAATAAATAAATAAAGAAATAAATACAGTAGTCACAGCGATATATGTGCATGTACATAAGCGACAAAAAACAGTAGAAACATTTTTTTTTAATTAATCATTCTAATTTCTTCGGTTATTATACGGAATTAGATAAACTGCCTAATCTCTCTTTTCTTCTCTCTCAAATGGTGCCTTTGTTCTCTGGGGAAATTAGCGCGCAAATTCTTACAGAATTACAGACTTTTATAGGCTGTTGTAAGCAAGTGCAACAGTGTCTAGGGGAAGAGGAAAGGAAAGCCTTCATGCAGATTTTGCCCACCAGATTGAGAGGAAACGCGTATCAATTAATAGCGTCCAGCTCTCTCACAAAATTTGAAGAAGTCGAATAACTGCTTTACCGAACGTATTTATCTCGTGAAATATACCATGAACTAATAAACAAGTTAATTACTTGCCGGCAATATCCGCCAGAATCATTTAGTTCATTTACAAATAGATTAAAAAGACTTTTAATTCAATGCAACGAGGCAGCACAAAGTAAATACGGATCTGAAAATTTTAAAGTAGTAAAGCAGCAAATAGAAGATTTTGCTATGGCTTCCATAAAGAGTGGTGCAACTAATCCCCCATCTAAGCGCCTATTTACTCACATTGAATGAAAATTCTTTGGAAACTCTCATTCAAAGGCACTAGATATGGAAAGGGTACAGCAAGGACTCTTTTTCATTCCACAACCAACAAATTATATCCCTAACCCAACAAACTCTTTCCAAGTGGACCCTTTTCTAAGACATAATATCCCAAATTTCTCTAATACCTATGGTTATCCCATACCTGAGAGTGTAAATTTGTCTTCCCTTACACAAAGGAATTCGGAAGACATAACATAAAAAGTACGATAAACAGAAAGTGCTGTTAAACAAGATCACCTGCAGCTACTGCAATTATAAAGGGCACACGTATGACGAGTGCCTTATTGTACTAACTGCAGAGTGAAGGGCCATGAAGCCCAATATTGTCAACAGAATATTAAAGCGCCACCCGACCATGTAAGCTCTAAAAACAATGCTCGGTGGGGCTCTGCAGATAGGGAACAAAGATTTAACCCCATACATAATATGTGCGATTTCTGTGGGAGAAGAAGTCATACGGTGTCCACTTGTCAGCAGAAATGACGATGGGACGCCACACATTCGGGAAACGGCATACTGTCGACCGAAAAATCCCCGGCTCGACATTAAATAAAACTGCTCACATTACTTCAGGGTCCTCTCAAACAAAACAACAATTAAATGGAGAAAATGTACCAGTGGTAGACTTACCACTGGACATAGGCAAAAACACAGCCGTTCGGCTGATAGTAGACACTGGAGCTGAAGTAAGCATCATAAAAAAGGAAGCACTAGATAACCCAAAACATATAGAACGAAGCCAAAAGGTGACTTTGAAAACTCCATTTGGAGAAGGAGAAACATTGGGAAACAGCCAAGGCAACTTTTTATTAAGCCGCAGTGTCCCATGCAAACTCCAGGTAGTAGAAGACATTGCCCAAATCTCCCACGATGGGCTGTTAGGCAATGACTTTCTTGCAAAAAATTGTAATATCGAAGGGCCTAATAAATTACTCCGGTTCCCTCGCACGGAAACCAACCCTATTGAATTCACGGTACCTCTCGAAACATCCCTAGAAGATGGAGAGGAAATACCAAGTGATCAATTGGAGGAGCAATTTAAATCACGGGCACCAGATAACAAAAAGGCCTTACCTCCAATGGAAGAAACTCTGAATACCTCAAAAGAAGATGAAAGTAGGCAATATGAAGTAGTACTTCAGCGATCCAATAGAATACCCCCTCGATCTCAAATGGTACTGAGCATACCGTTACAAATAGACCAAGAAATGATCTGTTTGTCTCAGGAGATCCAAGAAGGAGTATTTGTGTCGCAAATTGCCTAGTTAGTCCTCATAAAAGCTTCATACCGTTATCCGTTCTAAATGTAAACAAGGAACCAGTATTCCTAAGGAACTTAACGCTTACTCTAGTTCCAAGTAATTGCTATAACATACAGTATCTCCAATGTACCTTTGGACGACGTAAATACCCAAAGTACTCATAAAAAGGGCAACCCATATTTCCTACGTGCACAAAACAAAAGCACACACAATGTCAAAAACGACAAATTAAAAATTAATTCCAACCCATATTTTCTTCGTGCATAAAACAAAAGCACACAGAACGTCAAAAACGACAAATTAAAATTTAATTCCAATACATATTCTCTTCGTGCACAAAACAAAAGCACAAACAATGTCAAAAACGACAAATTAAAATTTAATTCCAATACATATTCTCTTCGTGCACAAAACAAAAGAACAAACATTGTCAAAAACGACAAATTGAAATTTAATTCCAATCCATATTGAAGAAACGTAAACCATATTAAAAGCTATAACCCAGACAGACTTGTGGCTTTACGTAAAGAATTACTGTTGGATGAAAATTTAAATCGCGAAGAAGAAAAATCAATTCTTGAGTTATGCTATAAGTATAACGATCTTTTTTTTATTTAAAGGGAGATAAGCTCACATGCACTAATACCATAAAGCATACCATCCCCATACTACACAATCAGCCACCCATAAGTCAAAAGATGTATAGACTTCCAGAAACACACCGGGCAGCCATAAATGAGCAAATTAAGGAAATATTGGACAACGACATAATCCAATTAAGTAAAAGCCCGTGGAATTCTCCATTGCTGGTAGTCCCCAAGAAAGCTGGGCCGACGGCAATAAACGTTGGCGAGTAGTAGTAGATATCCGTAAAATTAACGAGAAATCAATAGGGGATACCTTTCTATTATCCAGGATAGAGGATATACTGGATCAGCTTGGGCATTCGCGGTATTTTACTACACTTGACCTTGCAAGCGGATATCACCAAGTATTGGTAGACCAAGGGATAGACCAAAAACTGCATTTAGTACCGCTTACGGACATTATGAATTTAAGAGAATGCCATTTGGGTTGAAAGGCGCACCTGCGACTTTTCAACGCCTGATGAATTACACCCTCAAATCCTAAACAAAAACATTGTCATGCTGTTACGAGAGCTCAAATAAGGGAGGCACAAAATAATATTGAAGAGGAAAATCAAAACACAGAAACTCCCAATAAAGTTCAAAAATATCCACGGAACCTCCAAAATGAATTAGTCGAAATTGACTCAACTGATAGCAGCAAATCCGAAAGCAGTGCATCTGAACACGGCGAATCACCCTGGAACCAAAATCTAATAAATTCCCAACATACATTACCAGAAAATATCTCAGACCCTGAAGAAATCGAAACAATTCTAAAGGACTATCATGACTCCGCATTTGGTGGTCACCAAGGAGTAATCAAAGCTTATAGAAGAATAAAGAAGAAATATAAGTGGAAAAACATGCTTAGTTCTATCAGGAAATACATTCGGAAGTGCTGTAAATGCCAAAAACTGAAGGCTAGCCCGGAGTATCGTATGCCAATGGTCATAACAGATACTGTCCATATGCCCTTCGACAAAGTTTATTTAGACATAGTAGGTCCTCTTGAGGAAACGCACTCAGAAAACAAATATATTCTGACTTTCCAAGACAATCTAACGAAATTCGTAGATTGTTATGCCATGCCAAATGGCGAAGCAGAAACGGTAGCAGGAACATTTTTCGATGAGATAATCACTCGTTATCGCATTCCTAAAAAGGTAGTAACTGACCAGGGCTCTAACTTCTTAAGCGATCTTTTCAAACGAGTATGTAAACTTCTGAAAATAAAAAAAATGCAGACATCCGCTTACCATCCGCAAACCAACGGCGCACTGGAGCGAACCCACAGACTTCTAGTGGAGTATTTGAGAGCTATTGTATCTGAAAATCTAAAGGCTTGGGATCGATTCCTGAGAACCGCGGCTTTTGTGTTCAATAATAGTCCACATGATGGCACCAAGCTCACAGGGTTCACAGCGGATGTTCCCTCTAATCTGAAAAGAGAGCCGGAGCCCATTTACAACCACGAAAGTTACTACCACCTTCTGAGGTATAAAATACAAAAAGCGTACGCTACCGCTCGGAAAAATTTGTTCAAAGCTAAGGAAAAGTCAAAAGTTTACTACGATAAGCGTTCACGTTCAGTAACCTTCAAAACAGGAGATAAAGTTTTACTGAAAAACCCCGCTAAAAAACACAAACTTTCCCAGATATGGCTAGGACCATATCTAGTGGTGCAAGTCTTTAACACTGTTAATACTGTTATTCAAATCGTTAAACGAACAGTAACAGTACATAACAACAGACTGAAGCCATTTCACGAATAATGGCTGTCAAAAATAAAAAAATAAATAAAAAAATGGGGGCAGTAAAACAACGGACAAACTTAAGAAGCAACAAAAGGCAATCCAACATACCTATTCAGTAAAAAAAAAGACAACAAAGAAAAAGAGAATATGATCTGATAAATTTTATTTTTCAAAAAATTTCACGGGAAAACATTTTTTTTTTTTTACTTATTATTATTTTTTTTTTTTTTGGTACGTTTAATTTCATTTATTTGGCGCACCCTATCCTTCACCAGTTTCTCGTACTTAAGTCGGTCATCTCTAGAGGTAGCCAGACTAACCCTCAGTTTGAAGTAGTGTAGCTCCCTTGTTAACCTGGCACGTCTACCTCCCCGGGTCGAACTAGGCGCTACTGGAAGTCCACGATCTTCCTCACAGCACTTCCCAATTTTTTTCCTGTACTCTTCAAGTGTGAGCTTCTGCGGGCCAGGCATATAATACGGAACCTACTTTGAAGTCCCAGGCAACGCTTTAGGTACGTATGGCTCCATGGGTCTGCCCACCGGATAAAGAGCCAAACCGCTAGTAGTCCTCTCAGGAATCCTTACGACTCAGCCTTCGCAATTAAACGATCAAGTGCCTTGCTAATTTCGTTAGCCATAATTTTTACACGTAGAAGAAATAAATATAACAACAGATTGAAGACATTTAACGAATAATGGTTGTCAAAAAAAAAAATATATATATATAAAAAAACATGGGGGCAGTAAAACAATAGACAAGCTTACGAAACAACAAAAGACAACCCAACATACCTATTCAGTAAAAACACCCACAGTATTAACTGTTAGTAACCAAAAGGTACAGTTAGACACTGAGACATACCCTAAAATTTCTAAAGAAGCTACGGATACCTTGAACCTTGAGTCCAGAATAGATACCAAGTTTCAAGATAAACCATCTCCACAACAAGAGACTTTTCCCACAATTAAAGTCAATGCAGATCTCGCAAAATTTCCAGTCGGAGATCACTAACACAAACAAATAAAAATTTAAAACTCTAACCTCTGTAGAAGTAACGACAGCGAGAAACAAAGAACAGGCTGTCCCACAAACTTCTCATTCAGAATCAAAGGATACCATTAAACAACGTGCCACCCATCAGCAACAAGCAGGTAGCAGACAAAATTTACCTATTCCTCCACCACCACCACTTCCACAAACACTAAGCCTTATCGAATCTGAATCTATTCCACGCACCCGCCACTTACAGGTAGTTTAATTCCATCTCTAAATAAATTCTGCATAGCCAAAGAGGTGAATTCAATTGCTACACACTTTTTACATGTACATATATCATTAATAAATCAATATATTTATAAATGTATAAATAGGGTTAAGTTAAATTTTATAAGTAACAAAAAATATGTATCCACACATATAGTACTAATAACAAAAAATATGTATTCACACATATAGTGCTAATAAAAATAAATATTTAATTACACATATAGAACATAAAAATAATAGTACCAAAAAATATGTATCCACACATATAGTACTAATAACAAAAAATATGTATTCACACAGATAGTGCTAATAAAAATAAATATGTAATTACACATATAGAACATAAGAGTAATAGTACCATAAAATATGTATTCACACATAAAGTACGAATAAGTGTAATAAAAAAAAAATTGTATCAAAAATGTACAGAAATTGTTGTACTCATAAATAGTAGACATACAAATAGTTATAAAAAAAAAAAAAAATAAAAATAAATAAGTACAAAATACAGTTAAGCTAATACAAATTAACCCTCGCTTAGATAAGCTTGGTTCTTTTTAATACAGCTAAACACCACATGTACTCATCTCAGCATTACGTATATACATACAAAAGTTTCAAGTATCAAGAATCGATTTCGCTTCACGCAGAATTCTAGAATTCATGCATCAATAAAGAAATGCAAAACATGTAGATATGTACATACCTACAGCATTCTCATTGCATGCAGAATTACAATTACCAGCTGCAAGTATAAACATATATCTACAAACATATTTGCAAGTTCAGTAAAGTCACTGGCTACTGACCTACACCAATTTCTTAATCATAAACAAGTGAAGGCAGTGACACAATCCCCTGCGCGCAAGAATTCACACGATGCAATTTGATAACCTTGCGCCAGCCGTAGAACTCAGGTGAACGAAACAATGGTTCACGATGATGTCATAATAGCAGCAAAGCGGCGAACGGTCTCCGGAAGTATTTATGTATGTACATGTGAAAGCGATGAATGCCGTGATGTAATAACAACAAACCGGCAAAAGCTTTGCGGAAATTAATTTATGAATGCCACAAAGAAACACTTTGCGGAAATAATAATTATATACGAATAAATGCTGTGATGAAATTAGCTTAGCGTAATAAGAAAATAACAATAGTATTAAGTGGAAAATTGTATAAATAAACTGTGATTTTGAATAAAGAAGTCAGTAAGTGAGTTAGTTAGTGAGTAGCAACAGAACACGAGTTGTTTCACTTACCTGGAGTAAAGCTAGTTAGCTGCTCCATTCATCTATACCAGGAGTAAAGCTAGTAAGCTGCTCCACTCATCTATACCAGGAGTAAAGCTAGTAAGCTGTTCCATTCATCTATACTAGGAGTAAAGCTAGTAAGCTGCTCCGTTCATCTATACTAGGAGTAAAGCTAATAAGCTGCTCCATTGAACCGCACTGGGAGTAAAGCTAGTAAACTGCTCCATACGCATCGCTGCTCTACCTATCTCGAGGCGGGACAATTAATAAAACGCCCAATCATCTTGACGGCACGTAATCACAGTAACCGTGCCGTGTTCTAGATCAAACGGTTCTCAGATGAGAGTACTAGAAGAGTACATTAATAAACTCAGTATAAGTCAATGTTCGAACAGATATAGTAAAGCCAATAACAAATATATGGATGATTTTAAGCCTGAGGAGAAAGAGAAATACTTGAAGTATTATGATGTGAATAACCTTTATGGATGGACCATGTCACAGCATTTACCAACCGGAGGATTCAAATGGATTGGTGTTCCCAGTATTGACGTTTCCGAAATTCCTGATGATTCTCCAACTGGATACATAGTCGAAGTCGACTTGGATTATCTTCAACATCTGCATGTTAAGCATATGGTAAGTCCTTCCGTTTTGCTATGAGCATGAAGCACCACCTGGAGAAAAATTAGAAAATCTTCTGACAACATTACATCCAAAAACTAAATATGTTATATACTATCGAAACACATGGACTCGTCCTGCAAAAAGTGCACCGGGTACTTCAATTCGACCGATCAGCTTGGTTCAAACCATATATTGACTTAAATACTACCAAACGGATGCAGGCTACAGGCGATCATGAAAAGGACAGCTATAAGAAGATGAATAATGCAGCTTTTGGTAAGACTATGGAAAATGTACGCAAGTATAGCGATATCAAGCTTTGCGTAAAGTGGGAAGGTCGCTATGATGAAAAAGCTCGGATTGCGGCACCCAACTTCCACAGTGCAACAATATTTGATGAGAATTTAGGTGCTGTGGAATTAACGCGACTCAAAATGTTATTCAATAAGCCGCTCTATATAGGAATGGCAGTTATGGAAATTTCGAAAATATGCCTCTACGATTTTCACTACAGTTTTATGCAGCGTGAGTATGAAGATAAATGTAAAGTCATGTATACTGATACAGATTCTCTAATATATGAACTTGAAGAGAAAAATGCATATGAGCTTATGGCTGAAAATATATACAAATTTGATACAAGTGATTACCCCGAAGATATTGAATTCAATTTACCGCTAATGAATAAAAAGATTCCTGGGCTAATGAAAGATGAGCTGAATGGGAAAATCATCAGCGAATTTGTAGGCTTGCGCTCGAAAATGTACAGTCTTCGTATGAACGCTGGTAAAACTGTAAAAAAAACGAAAGGAGTAAAGACTAATGTAGTCCAGAGGCATATCAATTTCGAAGACTACGTCGAATGTTTGAATAACAAGCGAATACTAACTGCTAATCTGAGTTCCATACAATCTCATCACCATAACGTATACACTATCAGTCAAAAAAAGATTGCATTGAGTCCCTATGATAATAAGCGTTGTTTGTGAGCGGAGCGAAGGATACTCTACCATGGGGACATTACTCTATTTCATCAGATCAACAAGTAGCAGCCGCAGAAAGAATGTAAGTTAAGTGTAAATAATAAAAATATTATAGTTTTAGTTTCATTTATACAAGTAATTTGTTTTAAACATGCATACTTGTAAAATAAAAATGGTATTGTCATAATAAATTTATTGTAATTGTATTATTGTTATAGTTGTTTTTCAAGAAATTATAAAACATCTTTGTTATAAATCCAAGAATTGTGTTTTGATGAAAATCCGAGTCATTTAACGTAAGCCTTATCTCCACTCTTCTTTAAGATTTTCTCTACGAGATATAGGTTTGGGTGTTTAACATTCAGCAGCTCCAATTCATAAAATCCTCCTGTGATTGGATTTCCTTGATAATCTTCCAGCCGATATGTGACGGAGTTTGTGTTTTGGACTTTAATAATTTTAAAATTCTCAGCTGTCCAGTTTGGTGTATAGCCTTTCTCAAATATATATGCTTGTACTTGCTGATGCGTACAAGATCTCCAACTTTATACCTTGCAGGGACAACAATCTTTATATGATTGTATACAGTTGAAAGCAGTTGTTTCGCATTGGAGGCGTTGATATCACGTGGTCTCATTTTTGTAAGTCGATGTATTCTTGAATTGTATTCAGTGAGCAGTTTCTTTACCATACCAATCCACTGATAAGTTCAATTAAAGCTGAATTCCTTCCACATCATATCCTTCAGAGTTCGGTTTAATCATTCCACTATTGATGCTTTGAGGAAACTGTACGTAGAGTAATGATTAATTGCATGCTTCAGCATTAGAGTTTTATAGAGGCTGTTGTTCCATCATCATTCTGCAGGTTTTTAGGTATTCGTCCCTCGCTTAATATAGACTGCATGGCATCCCTTACTTCTACACCAATTTTTCTTTTAATTGGAATTGCCCATGCATATTTGGAGAAGGTATCAGTTACTGTCAGCAGATAGCGGTAACCCTTGTTCACATACTTGTAGGGTTCCATTTCAACCAAGTCTGCCTGCCACAAGCCATCTAGTCCTTTGATAATCACACGACGTCGTTTAAAATTTTTTCACGCTGGTTTATGCAGCTCATTTACCACTTGCCTCTTTCTCATCGTAATTATAAATGAAACAGTTTTCTCAAGAGTTTTTACTCATATACACCATCTTTTGGTGTCAAGTCTTTCTTATTTATTACTGAAGTAAACAGGTAGTTTTCAATCTTCGCGATTTTATCATTGATATATAGCGTTAAATTTGTCACCTCTATATTAATAGTTTTTTTTATTTCTTCAGCACTTATTTTAATTTTCTTGTCAACATAGTCTTTGGTAGTAGCATCACCATTTTCAAGGGGTTCACCAAGTCGTTTTATACACTTTGAGTTTAGATGGTAGTCGCCGTTTATCGTTAAATTAAATCCAATACCCCGCTCTCCTTGTTCACCAGCTGGACCCTGAGCTCCTTGCTTACCAGCTGGTCCTTGAGTTCATTGTTTACCGGCTGGCCCCTGAGCTTCTGTTGGCCCACGTTCATCTGCTTTCCCAAGATATCCTCGCTTAGAGAAACGTGCAGACTTGTTAACGCTCATCTGTAGATTGTGTAGAAGTATGGTAATGGAGTAGTATTTGGAGAGATACAATTTCATTGTTGTGACTGGTGTTTCCAGCCTGCTTTGTTGCCATTAGAAGGCGCGGTCTATCCACTAATTCATTTGGATCATCCCAGTAAATGCGATCAATGTTTTCCTTAGGCAGATGCATTAGTCCCATTCCTTTATGCTGTATAAGTTTACTGATTATAGCTTTATACTTAGCCGCTCTAGTACCTTTCATTTGTCCATCTTCAGCATAGTCACGTTTATATGCATTGGTATCTCTCAAAATAGATTAGTTAAATCCTCTTTAGTATATAGACTTTTAACAGGATCCTTCATAAGTAGCAGCTCACATAACCCCAAAGTTGTTTTATAGTTCTTCCCCTTGATAACAATATTTCCTACATCATCAACATCAAACGTTGAATTACCGATTCTGTCGTGACCCAATATTCAATTGGTGAAATTGTGACATCACGACTCGGGCTAGCAGCAAATGTACAAGTAATTAACTAAGCATTTTACTTCGCACTGTAAAATGCCTGGCGATTGCGAATTGTTTACTTGTAAACTGTCGCATCCACTGCTGTATGTAACTGGGCATTGAGTCATGGTTAAGTAATTCACTGTCGGCAGTGATTAGCGTAATACTTTGTAATTATGATTGCAAGGTATTGCGCTGGTCACTGCGTCAAAGTCGCTTCCGCCTAGTTGAATAGAGGTGAGCACGGTCGATTCGCTAGATCGGGTTGCGCAGTGATAAGTTGTGTATTCTTGCGTAGTTAAAATTTGGTATTATTAAAGATAGCGGTTCGGTATAATTTTAGTCAATTGTAATTAGAGAGTTAAATGAGAAGTATCAATCACGGGTGATACGCCTCTTAATTTATATCGTTGTTTAATTAAAGAAATAAAGTTGTTGTACAATTGACTTACGCGAGTTTTTATCAGTTTTTAATTGTTTTCCCTGGATTGCTTTGGGACACGACAATTCTCCACGCGTTGTCATCATACTAAACTCCATAGGTTGGATCAATTTTAAGGGTTTTATCAGTGAACAGCTTTAAATAGTTTGAAACTATGTATCCAGACGTATCGGGGGAGGTGACAGGAGACCTTCCTGTCAATGTTCTTGAATGTTTGGGTGTTGCGAATTCTTCTTCAGATGTTAAGGAATAATCTCCATAATTTATAGGTGTGCTACTAGCATCCATTTTCACATATTTTCGTTTTGGAGGAGTAAAAGGTTCCACAATTTCGTTGTCATCTTCTTCTTCTTTTGGCTCCAATTTGACTAGTGGCTTGTTTTTGACTGTTGTATACCTAAAAAGGGTTAAAAATGATAACTATAATTAGTAATTATCATAGAAAAAAACATTGAAAATATTCATAAATGGAAATAAGCTAATCATGCTTAAAACATGGTAAGCTTATCTCCTAACAAGACGAAGAAATTGCCATCAGCAATTTCTCAAAATTCCTTTGCAACAAATAACAAATATTTTCCCACAAAACGACTTGGGAAAAATAAAAGTTTTAAATTTCAAACCAAGTTGTTTCGATAGAAAAATAGCCCCACGATAAATTGTCGTGCCCCTCGAGCAATTAATCAATAAAACCCAATAATTAACCGCGATAAAACTTTCTTCGAATAAAACAACGATCGAATTTCCTGCACGTTATAAATCTTTATTTACTAAGACTTAACCTATCTTAACAATTACTATGTACTCCGCACCGAACGGAAACTTGACACCACTATGCAACGCGACGGCTCACTGGAAGAATATAATATTACAGGCACTTGACAGACCAGTCATTGGTTTTTTATGCTCCAATATTCGGAAGTAAACTTTTACTCGCAACGCGGATTTAAACAAACGACAACAACCTTGCCGTTTGTTCTACAGGTTGCAGCACCTGAGTCGCTTTGTTAATTATTATCGTAATCGTCGATTGTTTCACTAACCGCTCATCGCAGCCAGCTGTTGGGCTAATCGGCAAAATAACCGACAGTTGCAGAACAATACCATGCGAAGTTATTGTTTAGCAATTGCTGATTATTTCGCTAGAATGCGCCCTTGGCTGCTGGAAGAATCTTCCGTATATTGGGCCATAACATCCTTACCTTCAGTAAGATTTGTCGTATATACGATATGTATGTACATATATACATACATACATATCGGGCGCATGAAAATTTTACGTCGGTGAAGACTGAAACGATCAAGTCTTCACCGAAAAAGCTCTTATCAACAAATTGTCGCGAGCTGCATACATTGTATCGCAACAATGTATGCACGATAGGAAAACGATGGTTGGATATTTATGAAAATTTCAAATTTACCGGAAAGTGTATTTAAGAAAGTTGTTAATAAAGAAAGGTTGCAAAATAAAACGTTTTGTGAATAGACGGTGTGTTGGTACCAAGGCGGAAATAGACAAAGACGAGCCGAGCGCAAAAGTGACAGTGAGTACCCGTGTATATATATATATACAACAATTGGCGCAGCCGGTAGGATAGTGGAAGCCTGCTTTCTAAAAGTCAAAATAGAAAGGCATAAGAGCTTAAAATCCGCTATCCTGCGAACTTAAGAGGTCCTTGACGAAGCCACTCAGGCCAAGTCACCCCCAACACTCGGGTGGATACCATCTCTAGGCGCCTCTGCTACAGGCGGGCAAGCGTTCACCCAACTTAGTGCAAAAGCACCACCGAGGGACACAAGTGAACAGTCTACCGAAGGAAGTGGAAAACCATCCAAAACTCCCAGAAGGACGAGCATTAAGCCAGCTGGAATTAGCTCGACAACCAGCTCGAAGTTCCCGGAATCAAATCATCAGCCATTTGAAGAACAACGATCCTGAGTTGAAGAGGAAATGGAAGACGGCTCATAAGCCCCCTTTTCAACTAGATCCAGGGGAAGTTAAGCCGGCCCAAGGCCCTCCAGCTGCTAAAATAAGCCGAAATTAACCGACAAAGGATTAAGAGGGAACTCGAAGGCGGTTAAACAAACCGCCCTCTCAATCACAGCAAAAGGACTTAAGCAGGCCAGGAGCCCCCCTTTCACCAAACAGCGCATCATATGCCAGCCGCCAACCCTGCTCTAGCTCTCAGCAGGGAACAGACGCAGCAGCGAGGGAAAACTCGCCATTTTTAGCCGCCGCGGGATCAACCCCAGGTGACAAAACACAGCACCACGGTGAAGGTACATCATCTGCTGCAGGAGATAAATCTCCACCGTCATCGCCAACAGGACCTCGACTCAGAAGCGGGACCGTTCTGCCAGGTCTCAATAGACAAGTAAGTGTTGACAAATTTTTAACAAAATTGTACGAGAGAGCGCGAGATTCAGGTACGCTAGCCATTACCCACCGTGATTCCCTCAGCAAAAAACGGAGCCAAACCCGCGAAAATAGACTCGCACAAATACAGACACTGAAGGAAAACACAGGTCGGCTACGTGATGAAATAAGTAGGCTTGGTGAATCCACGCGCTCCCTCCCAGTAGATAAGGAGAGTACTGAAAATTTATATTTAGAGAAGAATAAGAGTGTTAGGTTAAGTGAAAGTGCTAATAGTGATAGTGACAGTGACGGTGAAGCAGCTGCACCTACTCCCGAAGAACTGCTGATTGACTGGCTCGAAGAATCCTTAACGGAAATCAGTTCAGAAGCAAGCCCAGTTAGTCCACCCAAATTTAAATTTCCAGTCAATAGACTACGCACAATGGTGGACTATACAAAAGTAGCTAAGCTAACAGCTCAACTCGTCCCCTTATTTCCGGGTGAAAGTACCCCACAATTGGGACGAGAACTACAAACCTTCATCGGCTGCTGCAAACAAACTATCCAGTGCCTAAATGATGAAGAAAAAAGTGACTTTCATTCAGGTCCTTCCCACAAGGCTTAGAGGTGACGCATACTAATTATTTGCTTCAGACGTCCCTGTTTCATTTACTGAAGTAGAGGAACGTCTAAACAGAACATACCTTCCCCGTAAGACATATCAGGAGCTAATAAACAAATTAAAAATCTCACTGTTTTCATTACAAGATTGAAACAGTTGTTGACGATTTGCAACGAGGCAGCGACGCTGAAGTATGGAGCTGAGGCAAAATCTATGGAAATGACGTCCGTGATTGCAGAAAAACACAACAAATGCAACAGATTGTTCCTCCACGCCTCTCCAACGGACCCACACAAGAACAACACAACACAAAAAGTCTTCAAGTCTTCAATATAAGACTCAAATGCACCTTTTGTGGTCGCCGAGGACACGCAGACGAAGATTGCCGCCAAAAGAATAAATGGGAAGCCCGCAGTCAGGGAAACGACATGCAGTCGACCCAAAACTTCCCGGCTCGACTTTAAACCCACAACGCAAATCAAAATGCTCATCTCAAGCGCCCGAATCCGGTGTAACTACAGTGAAACTTCCACTGGATATAAGCCTTAACGGCCATACAAAACTAGTAGTGGACACTGTCGCTGAGGTTAGTATTATTAAGAAAAGAGCAATTAAAGACCTCAAAATAATTAATTCCAATGAAGCATGCACTTTACAGACCCCTTTTGGAACCGGAAAGACATTGGGAAATTGCAGGGGCAACTTCACGATAACCTTACCAAATTTGTCGATTGGTATGACATACCTAATGGAGAAGCAGTAACGGTGGCGCAAAGCTTTTTCAATGAGACTGTCACGCGTTATCGCATTCCAAACAGAATAATCACCGATCAAGGAACTAATTTCCTGAGTGAGCTATTCAAGAAGGTCTGCAAACTCCTAAAGGTAAACAAGTTACAGACTTCCGCATACCATCCACAATCTAATGGAGCACTAGAGCGTGCCCATAGACCTTTAATCGAATATCTGCGTACAATCGTAGACGAAAATCCCAAAACATGGGACCAATTCCTACGAACCGCTGCATACGTGTACAATAACAGTGTACACGGGGGTACTAAATTAACCCCAATGGATTGCCTTTACGGCTTCACAGCGGATGTCCCATCTAATTTAAAACGGGATCCTGAACCCGTTTATAACCACGAAAGTTATTACCATACGCTCAAATACAGACTCCAAAAATCGTACGCCACGGCTCGTAAAAATCTCTTAGCCAGCAAACAACGCTCAAAGGCATATTACGACAAACCAGTCAGGCCTCTCACTTTCCACCTAGGAGACAAGGTCCTCCTTAAAAGTGAAAGCCGAAAACACGAACTGTCTCAAATCTGGGTTGGCCCATATCTGGTAATCAATGTACCCAGCCCAACAAACACTACCATTAAAATAGGCAAGCGGCAGGTTGTCGTACACAACAACCGTTTGAAACCATATTATGGACACTGGTACATATATAAGTTTCCATCATACAAAATTGCTACAATTAAATTAAGTGCTACTAGAATTACACACAAGATCATCTAGCATGACTACTTGACTAACGAAGCCTATCCTTCGTTTTCTAGAGAACAAGAAGCACATATTGGTGTTAATATGTTGTTTCCATCTGGCAAGGGGACAAATACAAACGGAACCCTACACATTAAGTCCCCTGAACAATACAGGAATATTGCATGAGGACTTAGGAATATTACAAATATACCACAGTATATGGAACATACTAACGGAGATCAATCTAATGGAACTAGACAACCAAACGCTTTTGGCAGAACAGGCGGAACACTTAGTTCACCGACTGTGTTCCAATCGCTCTCAAACCGATGAGGTATGCCTGGTACAACAAAAACATGTTCATTCACTCTTAGAAAATATCAAGAGGAGAACAAGTGTCATTCGAGAAGTGGTCCCAAAATCAAGATCAATAAGATCTATCTTCGATGGAATAGGGAATGCAATGCACCTATTCGGGACCATGGACAGCACTAATGAACAGGAAGTATACAGTCGACTCGAGGAGCTCGAATCAAATACAAAAGCACTAGCCGACCTGGAAAGACAGCAGATCAGTGTAGTAAAAACTACACCACAGCAAATTCAAAAGCCGTTGACATCGGTTCAGGAAAGACAACGACAAATGAATCTCCAGGTAAATGGACTGCAAAACATCACTGATGATTTACTAATGAGACAATTAAGGCAGGAAATAATTTCAAGCCTGATCTTACAATTTGTCGAGATTGAGTACAGGCAGTAAGCCCTACTCGACATAATAATCTTCAGTAAAAACCACCAGTTGCATCCGCTAGTGGTGTCTCCCAATAGTTTATTAGAGATATACCACAAGTCCCACGCTACTTGCCCAGATGCACAAAATTGTCTCTCTCTGCTATACCAGATAGCAGAAACAAAGGCTCGTCTAGTCCAAGACAAATTAGTCATTCAAATACAACTTCCGATTTTCAATCTACCACAAATGAAGTTGTATCGAATAAACAGTTTCCCTGTACAAGTAAATAAAAAACAATCATTGGTGCCCGAAATACAGTACTCGCACGTAGCACACCAGGTACAGACATAGGATATTCTTTTATTAAAAACACAAGATCTGAAAAGCTTTAAAAAGCTCACGCAATATTCCAAAGAGGACACTTACGTCACCAAACTAGGCATTCCCGTAACAAAGGCAACGCTGTCTAAAGAATGCGTAGTGAAGCTGCTCTTTAACCCATTAAAGGAAGAACCACAGTGCGAATTCAGAGCACAAATATCTCCCAAAGAACTACTTATTAAACTAAGTAAACCAAATTCTTGGATATTCTCGTTGATAGAACCAACAATTGTACACCTTCAGTGTACCCAACAATTCCTAACTTCAAAAATAGAAGGCCAAGGAATAATCACTATCAACCATCGCTGCCAATTACAAGTAGAATCCCAAATCCTACACTATGAAGCAGAGAATATCCAGCCATTGAATCTCAAACAACCCAACTACTTCCCAAATATCGCTCCGTTAGAGCAAGTGGTAAAAAAATACCTCAATGAAACCAAAGAAAATATACAGTCTGAAAAAATGCAGAGAGAACTATACTTAGGAGATGACACTAATAGCGTCATCCTAGAAGGTACCCAGTCATTAAGAGAACTGGACATAAAATTAGAAAAAATAGTTCCTCATATCAGTCACCACCCTACACATGTCCTAGCTGCAACATCAGTATCCTTAACTGGTGTTGGCATCACATGTATGGTACTGTACCTGGTCGCCAAATGGCTAGTCCCATCTATTAAAAATTATCGTTCACGCAAATCCGAGAAAACCCCAGATGCGGAGGAACAAATCAAACAAATCGAACAAATCGAAATAATCGAACCTACCCCTCTCAAAAGGACCCGCACCCTGCCGCAGGGGCGGATCCAGGATTCTTGTGAGGGAGGGACGCAACTTTGGTTTAAAAACGGTATAAGCTGGAAACAGATCAAAAGTTCCAAAATACTCGCCACCATTCGCAAATGTCAAATACATAAAATTTATCATTAAGATATGTGTCGATCAGATAAGTGAGCGGGTACCACTCGGAACGAAGAAACTTGCTCAACATTCAATTTTCGCCACTCGCGAAAGTCAAATGAGGAGTTAAATTATTTATTTTGTTTTAGTTTGTAAATAATGGAAGCGTAAAACTTCCAAATCACCCATTGTAGTTAGAAAATATAGGGAAACACATTTCGAGCAAGTTGACGAAATAATCATAAATTGTAACCTTACAAAATACAGGAATTAAAGCCATGCGTACTTAACCTCTACTTAAGTCAAGAAAGTTTGATTTTTGTATATATATTACAAAGGCAAGATAAGGGGATACCTTATGATGCAAGGCACAGCATGGCAGGAAGGTCATAGGGAAACGAATTAGGGAACGTGAGGAAAGCGCCAGAGTTGCTGAATGTCACCCTTAAACTTCGCAGATTGTACATATGTTGGAGTAAAAACAGAAAATGGAAGACTGTCCACATTCCCACAGTTCGGGATAAAACTCATCTCGAAATTTTACTGCATGGCCGAATGTAAGTTGATGGGCGGTTTGCTGCGCGAGTTTTGCGTGAAGGAATTATTCTGCAAGGGATCAGACGAGATATTACGAGCCGAGCGCAAAAGTGACAGTGAGTACCCGTGTATATATATATATACAACATGACTCTGGTTACAAACTCTTTTAATGGTTTGGTGATTGGCTTGAAAGTTTCTTCAAGTTAAGCTTCTGCTTCAATCCTTCCCGTCTTTAGAGCTTTAAATTTCCTTCGGACTGCATTCCTTGTCTTGATGATTTCTTTTAATGGATTATCATTCATCTTCGATATTAACTGAAGAACGGCTTTTCAAACAGCTCTGATAATAGCTTAACAGCTTAACAGCTTTTCAAACAGCTCTGATAACAGATTAACAGCTTTTAAAACAACTCTGATAACAGATTAACAGCTTTTAAAACAGCTCTGATAACAGCTTTCCAAACAGCTCTGATAACAGCTTAACAGCTTTTCAAACAGCTCTGATAACAGCTTAACAGCTTTTAAACAGGTCTGATAACAGGTGAACAGCTTTAATTTACTCCTCAGTTCCACAGGATTCGTTGTGTTTTAGGCTGAGTTACAACTTCGACTTATGAATATTTTGCATGTTTCATGCTTTTATAGTACAATGAAGGTATCAAATCCTTTACGGTAGCGCCCCTTGTTTAATGAGCTATCCTTATCAATCATCAAGAAACCATATTCATCCTTCCAACACTCGGCACAGGCTCTTCGAAATTTATCAAACTTCATGTCTGTATTCACATGATCATTATAGATATGTTTCAAATTCAAGTCATCTTGCTTAAATAAGATGATTAAATTAGCATTGTCACGTATTAAGTGCTTTGGTATATGCGGATATGTTTGACAGAGATAGAAGCTGTCTATATCTTCGTGGCGACCCATGCAAAAATTGGATCGCACATTATCTTGCTTTTCACATGCTACATCATCGAAAATAAACACTGAATGTGATTTGGCTGCCTCTGGTGCTAGAACGTCGTAGTTGTTTGAGAATGTATAATACCCCAATCCTGATATGGGAGTCATCACTCGCTTCAAGTTTTCATACTTTGGTTGATGTAAAGATTTTGAATATATGTAAATATTTTCATATCTCAGACCATTGGGATGTTCCAGCAAACTTATCATAACATTAGTTTTTCCACAATTCGATGGTCCAAAAATGATGCTCCTTATACTTTTAGGCAATAGGGGCCCATGCTGCTTTTTCACCTTCATAACAGCTGCATCAGCATTTCGAACAGGAAAAGCTTGCTGTTGTATAATGGTAACGAAGAACTTGTCAGCCGACAGATCTACCTACGTTCACTTGTACCTGAATGTAGATACATACTGCATCCGACACCTCTTTGCTACAAATTCATGTCCAGGATATGTGTGGGTGGCTGCACAGCGAGTACGCCGCTAGCGATCAGCAGGCTTGGGGTGGTATTTGCCACCCACATCCCTTCAATGCTTGTTAAGCTGTGCAAAATCGTCAACATAACTGATCAGACAGACGGACGGACAGAAAAAAAAAGATCTAATGCAGGCTTCCTTCTCATGGTGGAACCTGAAAGCCTAAAAAGCAGAAAATTGATTTTATTTATATGCTGCAAAAGGAGGGAGAATGGAAGACCTCAGCAACGCCGAACAAGTGCTAATTCACCCGGAGAGTTAACAACGCTAGCAAATGAGCGATTGAGACCCCGGCTTTGGGTAATATTGGGCCCAATCGCCCCCATCCACCCTGGCTAAGCCTCCAAAGCCGTTTCGATATGCTCAGCCCCATATACAAAGGTGTGTGTGTGTGTTACTCGTAGGCTACCCCACAGCCATCTCACCTCCCCTCCTCACTGAGATCCCTTAGGTTGACATTATATCCAAGTCATCATCTCCTTCTAAATAATAAGACAAACTCCCAAACGACACGGGATATAAGCAGGGACTCACCGCAATCACTTTGCCTTTGGCATCACATTCATTTACAACAATGAAACCTGTAAGAGAAACAGTATTTGGTTTTTTTGTTTTATTTTCCTTTTTCCTCTCCCATTTTTTCCTTTTTTTTTTTTGTTGATGGCTGGAGGGCAAGAAGGAGAAAAACCAACAGTAAGAAATAAATGAATAGAATAAAAAAAAATCTGCTAATAGCATAAATGAAAACAGGAAGTATTGCTAATGCTCTGACCAACGCGTCAGGCCAAAACCTTTGATCCTTTATTCCAAAAAAAAATTATATTGATGTATATTTTTGTTATATATATATATATCCTTAACCTACGTGCTTGGCCCAACTAAACTAGCGCGTACCACTATTGATTAATGTATACTGACATATTGCCTATAAGTTTATATGCAAAGGAAGTTCAACAATTATGTGTACTATCCAAAATCTACTACGTAGGCATAATCACTGACAAAAAAAAATAATTAATGAAAAGAAAACTTACGAATACTCCTTGTGGGATTACATTAGAACCCTGCCAAGCGGCAAAGTGAAGTGGAATGAGTACCCTTTCATTGAGTCACTTACGTGCCGTGATAGTGTTTTCCGACAATGGTAATCCTAGCTTGACTTGCATGTAGTTCGATAACTAGATGATTTCCTTGTTAAGTTACCCTTACTGCACACGATATCTATTTTATTACAGATGATGAAGTGGATGCCATGTATGGACACCTTTATTTACTAACCGCGGGTAGTGTTTACAAGGTGATTGGAGAATTTCAGTGACGAAGACTTCCATCCGAAAACAAAATGTAGGCTTGAATAAACAGGCCCCTACTGACCCAGGTAATTATTTCTATTATTATATCGAAATGCTTTAATACAATTCCATTTTTTTTTCTTTTCAGGTACAAAAAAAATTATTTATATATGTACTGGACAAAATAAAGTCACTGCAAACACAGGTAAATCTTTCTACTATTATATTGAAATACACTGATCGAATTTCATTGCATTCCTTTTCAGCGAAAGAAAAAAAATGTACGCTGGCCAAAAAAAAATTCGCCGCAGACACAGGTAATTATTGCAATTAGGAATACACCGATAAAGTTCCATTTCTTTTCTTTTCAGCAAAAGAAAAATATAATCTGGACGAAAAAGTTCACTACAGGCACAGGCAATTATTTCTATTATTACTTAGAAATGCACTGATAATATTTCATTTCTTTTCTTTTCAGCACAAAAAAAAATTATATCTATATACTGGATAATATAAGGTCACTGCAAACACAGGTAAACCTTTTCTATTATTATTTAGAAATACACTGATAGAATTCCATTTCTTCTCTTTTCAGCAAAAGAACAACTATACTCTGGCCAAAAAGGTTCACTGCAGGCACAGGCAATTATTTCTATTATTACTTAGAAATGCACTGATAATATTTCATTTCTTTTTCTTTCAGCACAAAAAAAAACTATATCTATATACTGGACAATATAAGGTCACTGCAAACACAGGTAAATCTTTTCTATTATTATTTAGAAATACACTGGTAAAATTCCAGTTCTTTCCTTTTCAGCGAAAGAACAATTATATCTATATACTGAACAAAATAAAGTCACTGCAAACACAGGTAAATCTTTTCTATTATTTTTTAGAAATACACTGGTAAAATTCCATTTCTTTTCTTTTCAGCGAAAGAACAGTTATATATATATACTGAACAAAATAAAGTCACTGCAAACACAGATAAATCTTTTCCAAGAAACTTTAACAAAACTTTAATCAAACTCAAATTTATATTGCAGGCAAACCTCTCAGCGCGCGTCTACCGATCACCGTACTCGACCAAAGTACAAAATCAACTCCCCGAGTTCACGCCGTCTCCCGACATCACAGCCGCTACGACACCCAACCGACAGCCGAAACGTTCGTCGTTGGTCCGAATCCGAAATTTTTACTGGCGACCGTACTGCTGGCTATATGAGCGGTTGTGTGTGTATCCCTGCTAGGTAGAACGAATATTTTGTTTTCGAGCAAAATTTTCTTGGAATTTTTGCATTTTGCGGGCCTGCTGCAGTACATTGCATGATGGCATCATGCGATGTATTACAGCTAGGCGAATTACCGTTTTCGTCGTCTCGATGTGGGTGACTAGTGGTAAGTTTTGCATGAAAAATTTTAAATTGTGTGCGTTTTTGAACAATTTAGAATTTTAGCACTTTGAATATTTTTGCTTTTCTTTGCATTATGGAGAAGTGGCATAGGGCTACTTCTCGGAAATAACTAAATTTAATTTTTTTTTTCAGGAAACTCTGGGAAAACATGGGTGTTTCTCTACAGGCGTAGAGAAGCCAAACAAAAGTAGAGTAAGGGGGATACGATACAATATGAACCGCATATTGAAGACTAAGGGGATTCCTATAAGTACACCTGTTTATATTACATTTCAACAGTATCCTCGGAACCTTATAAGATGTCGGATCAAAAATCGAAACCATCGAGAAAATATTTGAAAGGGGGTAGAGGACTATTAAATTCAGTCATCAACAAATTGTAGAATTACATCTACCGGGATAACAGTACTGTGAAAGATTGGCGAGAGGAGATCCAGGCATTAATTCACTGGACGCAGCCTGCAAAGAACACGATATAGCATACTAGCGACATAAAGATACAAGTGGTCGACATATAGCTGATCAAATATTAGCTGAAAAAGCCTGGCAGCGTGCAAATTCTACGGATGCAAATTTGAGTGAACGTGCCAACGCCTGGCTTATAACAAATGCAATGAAGGCTAAAATTAAGCTAGGTATGTTTATTAAGGATAAAAATAAACGCCAACCCACATTCCGAGAAGCAGTACGAAATACACGTAAGATTTTAAAAATCAAAAAACCAAAAGACTTGATGAAAGCTACAAAAATAGCTCTTAGTGCAGCTAAAAATATTGTGAAAAGAAAGAAGAATCAATTAAAACTCCACCAGTGATACCTGTACCAAAGGTTGGCGGGGCACTTCCGTTCCTCATCCCGTTGTTTGCTGGGCTTTCAGCATTGGGAGCACTATCGGGAGGTGCAGCAGGCATAGCCAAAGCAGTAAGTGATACCAGTGCGGCAAAGGCAAAATTGGAAGAAAGTAAACCTCATAACCAAGCAATGGAAACTATAGCGGTTGGTAAAGATGGAAACGGGCTATTCTTGAAGCCATACAGAAAAGAACTTGGACTTTATCTACAACCCCAACCAAAAAACTATTAAAGACGGTACCCAAAATACCGCTAAACGAGTTAGATCTTCACAAATATACCACACACTTACCACACTTCAGAGGAGTATTTATGCGTGATAATCTACCTATAAAGCCATGGAAGCGAGAAAGCGGTATTGTTAATTTGGACATCTCAACTTGAGCAGGTACACACTGGGTAGCGTACTACAATAAAGGTGATAACATCGAATACTTTGTTAGCTTTGACAATCTCCAACCACCAAGGGAGCTCATAATCTACTTCGGTATTAATATTACGTATAACTACAGTTCTTATCAGAACTATGATGCAGTAATTTGCGGTCATTTATGTTTAGAGTTTTTATTTAATTGTTATAACCATTAATTGTTATCTATAAATAAATGTATCTATATTGAAATTGGACAGTTCATCATCAACCGCCATGTCATTAACACTTACTCTCACGGGAAATTCATCTCTACTCACTGCTGAGTACTTTCCCCCGCTGGAGCTAGCAACGGATTATATTTGTGAATTAATTGATTTTCAAACATACAACTCTATACCAAGTATTGATGTGAGCAATAATCTGGTTCATGTAGGGAATGAGGTTCTTGAGATACCTGTTGGATCCCATGAGATTGATGATATAGCAAAATATGTACAAGGATAATTGGATAAAGAAGGGAAAAGGATTAAGGTTGCGATAAACGCTAACAGTAATACATTAAAGAGTGAAGTTAAGGCAACTGAAGAAATACATTTTGAAAAACAGAGATCCATAGCTCCTCTACTAGTATTCAGTAAAAGAAACTGCTAATATAGTGCATACATCAGAGTTGCCAGTCAACATCATTAAAGTTTTTTATCTAGTCGCCAAATACGTGTGGTATTAGATGGCGTTATAACTGAACCTCATTCTATTAATGCCGGTGTCCCCCAGGGCTCTGTTATTTCTCCGACTATATTTCTAATCTTCATTAATGATCTGCTTTCCCTTACTTTTAATCCTATCCATAGCTTTGCTGATGACAGTACCCTTGATTTCGCATACTCCTTTGACACCCTTGCGGATTCCAGAGGGAACGCCACATGTGTTAAACGAGAATGCATGATTAGATCATTGAATAACGATCTTGACAATATTCTCGCTTGGGGCAAAGTGAATCGCGTCGAATTCAATGCATCTAAGACCCAAAGCTGTCTCATCTCATTAAAACAGGACCATCACTTAACCACTCCCGTTTCGTTTGATGGAGCATTAATTTCTGATTCACCGTCACTAAGAATTCTTGGCATTAATATTTCCAGTAAGTTAAGCTGGACAGATCACATCTTCTCGGTTGCCAAAGAAGCATCAAAATGTCTTGGTTTTTTGAAAAGGTGTAAGAAATATTTCAGCCCATCAAATATAGCGCTCCTCTACAAGTCCGACATCAGACCTAGAATGGAATACAATTCCCATATCTGGGCCGGGGCTGGTCGCACAGCCTTAGCTTCATTGGATATTGTCCAAAAGAGAGCCTGCAAGCTCATTGGCGATGTGGCAATTACTCGTCATATCGAATCGCTCGAGCACTGTCGCAATGTTGGATGCCTTTCGCTCCTTTATCGCTATATGCATGGTCAATGTTCTGATGAAATATCTAGTCTGATCCCTTGTAGAATAGTTCCTGGACGCAATACTCGTGCTGCATCCCGCGCTCATCCTTTTACCCTTCAAATTACCTTCGGCCATACACTAAAATTCCGTGATGCTTTCTTATCCCGAACTGTGCGAATGTGGAACAGTCTACCATCTTCTGTCTTTCCTCCGGCATACAACCTGCGAAAGTTTAAGGGCGACATACATCGGCACCTCCGCCGCTCTCCTCATATCCCCTAATCCTTTCCCTATCTCCTTCCTGCCACGCTGTGCTTTGCATCATAGGGTATCCCCTGAGCTTGGCTTAATAATATAAAAAAAAAAAAAGTAAATACTATACGCATCGAACGTAATATTATATCAGGATCATTCTTCAACAACACACAAGTACACACTCTCCACGAGTTTTCCCCGAACGTTGGGCCTGGGTATAAAATAGTGGAGGTACCCAAAAATGTAATCTATTTACCTGTGAACACCAAACGTATAAGTTCTCAAACATTGAAGCTCCTTGACCAACAAGATGACCTAATCAACTTCAGAGGAGAGACTATAACCATCAGGTTACATTTGAAGCCACAGCATGTTGATATACAATAATTATAAATACGAGTTCGGAGCAGACAAGATCATTAATCAGCGGATAACCTTGAAGCGGTCAAGACCTACATTAACACCTGCAAATACAGCATATTTACAATCGATAGGCTTAACGCTGAAACAATGAATAAAGGAATACTAGATATTGCACCAGACGCTCGCTTTGATAACAGTGTTCCTAAATTTGAACATCACTCCCATTTACCATTTCTAACATCATTTAAAAACAGCGATGAAATCCGTATCTCTGTACAACATCAGAACTTGAATTTTCTACCCAGCAGGAGTTTTCTTTATATTGAGGGGTCGCTCACAAAGCTGGATGGAGCTGTTTCAGCAACTGCAAAATTAGCTAACAAAGCTCTACCATTTCCTTTTGAGGAAATTCGCTATGAATTGAATGCAGTGGAAATCGATCGTACAAGAAATCTTGGGATTGCGACAACATTAAAAAACTACGTATCGCTAAATGCAAATGTAAGCACGATACTACTCAACGGCTGGTCACCAGATTCATCCGTTATACCAGCCAATGGACTGTTCATCTATTGCTCCGGAGCAGGACAGACGATAATGCCATTATATCACCCACTGATGTGGTGAAAATTGAAATTACCAAACTTCAATGGAGCATTCCGCATGTTACAGTGTCCGATGATGAAAAGCTGCAACTATTTAAAATTATCGGGAGAGGTCGCCCGATACAAATACCATTCCGCAGCTGGGACATATATGAGTATCCAGTACTACCGGAATCCACGCATCAAACCTGGTCAGTTAAGACTTCCACTCAACTGGAGAAACCTCGATTTATCATCTTAGCATTACAAACGGATCGAAGGAACGATAAAACCAAAGATGCAAGCAAGTTTGATCACTGCAAACTCACCGATGTTACAGTTCATTTGAACTCAGAATCATATCCCTATGATGATTTGAATTTGAAATTTGATTTGAATAGATACGCATTGCTGTATGAGATGTATATAAAGTTTACACAATCATACTATGGTCATCAGTATCAGCCGTTCCTCACATGGGAGAAGTTCAAATCCGCTGGTACGATCGGTGTCATTGATTGCTCACATCAAAATGAAACAATACAAACTGGACCTGTTGACATTAGGCTAGAATTCAAGACATCTGAAAATATACCGGCTAATACAACAGCATATTGTCTGCTTCTAGATGGGCGAATAGTGGAAACAGTCCACTGACAAGTGAAGTTAGAAAGTTAAATTAAGAAGATAGCTGTCATCGTAGACATCCAAGGATTCAAAAGAAACCTCAATGAATTTATCACTAAAGAACTGGCAAATTTAAACAATGAAAACCAGATGCAGCACTTTATATTTCAAGCACCGTTCAGATACAAAGTTTGACTTCAGCAAAAAAGAGACAAGTGAAATGGCTTCAACACAATGTTCATGGATTCCGCTGGGATGATGGCTACATACCGTATCACAAGTTCTACACTATAGTTGAACCACTGCTTCGAAACAAAACCGTATATGTAAAGGGAGCTGAAAAAGTTCGTAAGATGCAGAAGATAGTTGGAGAGGGTGAAATCATTATTAACGTCGAAGATGAATACAACTGTGAAAAACTAATAGAGATTAACACAAATGCGCCATCTTGGCAAGTTCATATTGGACAATGTGCTATAAGAAATATTTTTATAATAAGAAATTTTATTGGAAATAGAAACAAGTGTTTAAAAAACGTAAGACTTTTCAATACACATACCCCAGAACCCTCACTGACATTGTCTAGAATCTGTTCATGGTGATGTCATGTTGTGAAATTCGAATAATGCTGATATCTACAACTTCCCTGCTAAGAAAACGTGCAGAATTTGAAAACAGCTTAACCATGATGACGTCATGCCAATATGTAGAAATCTCCCGCTAATGCATGCTGGTAGTTCCGGCTAAGGCCGATAGGGAACCTTACTCAAGAAATGGCGTTTGCGCCCGAACAAATGTCGCTAATATCTCGAAAACCAAAGCTCGTAGAGGATTTCTGATAAAAATTTTGTTCCCCCTCCCTCCCACCCCACACCGCCAAGAATCCATTGAGCAAAAATAACTTGAAAACCAGAGCCCGTAGAGGATTTCTGATGAAGATTTCATTACCCCCCCCCCCCCCATCTTTATTATCCCCCCCCCCCCCCACATACCCACCATCTAGAATCCATTGGCATGAACAAAAATTCCCTACTATTAACTTTAATTATTAGTTCAAAACCAAGAACCTACATTTAGGCGCTCAAGAAAAATCATAATAAAAAACCTACATTTAGGTGCACCACATATCTATCTAAGAAAACGGTAGTACCGGAGCATGCTGGTAGTACCTGCTAATGCCGCTAGAGCGCAGTCAAGACCAAATGACACATCCCGGTAGTACCGATTAATCCCGCTAGGACGCAGTCGAGACTCAATGGTGCACCCAAGACACAATGGTGTATCCAAGGCAAAAACCAATACAGCCAAGACTAAAACCTACATTTAGAATGAGCTCAAACCACCTAGCGACGGTGGTCCCATCTGTGGAGAAATCCTGGAGGTTTATAAAAGTGATCAAAAAACCGGCATAGCGTAACTACTAGCTTTAAAAGGAGTTAGCTAAACATGAATAAACAAATAAATAGGAATAAAAAAAAATAACACAAAATTATGTTAAAACTAAATAATAAATAAATAACAAGCTAAATTGTAGTAGAACTAAGAGTAAGTAAAGACCTGAAGGGTCAAAGCAAAAAAAATGTGTATTAAAATTACATATGAAGATTAGTTAACATAAACAAAAAAAAGGTAAAGAGGAATAGAATAGAAATAAAATTATAAGTCATACAAAATAAATATAAAAATTGGCGCTGCCGATATATATAACAGTAAAAATAAATCACATGAAATAGTGTAACTACTTGAACAGTAGAAGAAACAACAACAAAAGGATTACCGGGTTACTTACGATAACACAAAAAAAAATGTTAACAAAACTTAAAATTAGACAATAAAATAATAAATAATAACTAATTTTAGGGTAACAAAATCTAACCTAGCCAATAAAATAAAATAAAAACGACACTAACCCTAGGATAAAGAATACAATAGTTCTAAACTAGGGTAAAATTAAAAGAAGTAAACTCAACCCAAACCGCTTGACCGAATCAACCTAGCCAAGTATAACACAAAAAAAATAGTTATTTAACTAGGCCGGAAAAATTTAATTTATTATCGTGTAAATAATTTCATATTCAGCCAACTCAATGTTCTCTCAGGGTAGTAGTTCCAAAAGTCAAGAATTTATAGAAACAGATCCGGAATTACTAGAATTTATAAGAAGGGCAATAAGGTCAAAATGACTCGGTAGATTATGAATATTCATTATCATCTTCCCCAAAACTTGGATGCGAGATTTACGTGTTTCCAGTTATAAATATAACTGCATAGTTCAATTGGGAAAGTACGATTAATTTAACCGTCATGCACAGAAAAGCTTTAGAACCTATTCATTTATTTAAACAACTAAATCGTCACCGTAGATTGCTAGTGTAATTTTATTACATAATTTTTTTGAATCACTGTCCGTCCCAGGTTTTTCCTGATGAGATTGAAGAAAAGTTATGAAAGTGCTTGCCCAATCAAAAGAATTGTGAGAACTAAAACAGAAAGAGACCCATAAAAGACAAAGAAAAGAGAGACGAAAGGAGAAAAACCGAAAACCATCCAAAACTAGAGCCGCCACAAAGCCTAAAAGGGAGAGGAAAATATGTAAAAATGAAGAAAAGTGAAAGTTAGTATTTTTATTGCGATTTTTTTTTGTATTTTTGTTTTTTTTTTTACAATGGGCAGAATGAAGAGGGAAGAAAGACAGAAAAGGAATAAGCAAATAAAAAAAACGGGATGTTTTTTAATATTCTCAGTCCTCGTCGGATTCTTCTTCAATTCCGCGGGTAGGAGGGTGGCCAATGGTGTTCGAAGGATGTGTGTGACGGCTGTCTCGAAAACAGGGTGACAACAGGCGTAAAGTCCGGGCCTGCCTGTTATATTAAGAGTGCCACCTGGAAAAAGGAAAACAAAAGGTGAACATAAGAGACCTAGGCGCAAAAGTAAAGGTAAAAGCAGTTCTCACCTCGCACAACCAAGGCTTGTCCTTGGTACAAGGGCAAATCCACCCAACATTTGCGCCTGGCAACGGCATCCTCACCCCACATAGTAAAGGGGCGCTCGTCTCACCTCAGCAGCGCCCGGCGGATTGGTCCCCGCCACCCGGGGATCACGAGGACCACGAAAATAGTGCTGGCCACAGTACTAAGGCCCGCCGGGCTTCGTCAGGGTACGTTGCACATCTTAATTGTAAGCTGCATCATGGAGATGGGTGACAAAGAAACAAGAAGAAATATATGTATGACCACAGTCACTCGCGAGAACTGAGGGGGAGGGATGTTGTGACTCAGGTGCCCAATAGCCCAAAAACCACCATAAGGTCAACACATCAATATATTGCCCTATACAATATATTGATGTATTACTATATATGACCCTCAAAACAAAAAACAATTTCATATACTTCAATTTAAATCTAAAAATCATTCAAACTCACTCTTTCATATTATAATAAAATGCAATTAAGCATAAATTGCATTTTATTATCAGACACACATTCCACACACCCGATATGCGTACCTACCTACCTACAGTGTCTTCTTACCTTTTTTTTGTCTGTGCAATGTACATACGTAAATTACCAACTTCCTCCAATCTAATTGTATGTACATACATACATACAATTATCACAATTATTCGCGCCCTCTTAAAATTAATACTTCAAGACAGGCGCACAAGTGCATATCGTATTACAGTTTTGCATAGATGCTTGCAGCAAAACGTTTGTACATTTTCTCGCATACGATTTTTAACGTCGTGAGAAAGCGATAAAAAGATAAAAAAGCTTTTGCAAGATATCGTGGGTACCTGGGTGCAATTTGCCCAAACCTCGGGGTCTTGTTTTTTTCCATAGGTTAGAACGTTATTACCAATGACTCGCTTCATGTTGGTTTTAACGGATTTGACAGAAGCTTCCCACATTCCTCCGAAATGGGGAGCTGCAGGAGGAATGAAAGACCACATGGTTCCATCCACGGAAACATAATCCTGTACAATGTTGTTATGGGACTCGGACTGTAGCAGAGCATGCATTTCAGTCAATTTTTGTTGACCCCCTTTAAAATTCGTTCCACTATCAGAGTAGATATGAACACATTTACCCCTGCGTGCAATGAAGCGTTTTAAAGCTGCAAGGAAAGCATCCCTAGTTAGGTCGCTTACCAATTCTAAATGCAATGCATTGGTCGCGAAACAAACAGATAGTGTGTCTTGAATTTCTCCCAAGATGTAATCGGAGCAATAAAGGACCAACATAATCGATGCCATTCTGCGATAATGGTCGAGCGTAGTTAGTTCGTTAAGCAGGTAAGTCACCCATCATTTGGTGAACAGAAGTTTGCCGCTGACGAAAGCATGAAATACACTCGTGAATGATCTTTCGCATCATGTTTCGACAGTCTAAAATCCAATGTTCTTGTCGTAGGATAACAACTAGTTCTGATGCACCCGCATTGCATTTCTGATTATGATAGTATTTGATTATCAAACGAGTAAAGGCATCTGATTTTGGAAGAATGATTGGTTGCTTGGTTTTAAATGAAAGGGCAGATTTTTGGATTCTTCCTCCAACACGAAGTATGCCTTGATCATCGAGAAATGGTGATAGTTTGACAAGCTGGCTTTTCAATGTAAGTTGTCGATTATTTCTCAGCTTTTGAAGCTCGGATGAGAATGCTAGCCTCTGTACATGCAATGTAAGCAAATAACTTGCATATTTGATCTCATCAGCTTCAAGGGAACTTGATCTTCTTAAATGTGGATATGCACGTTTTTTGAAGATTGTGTACATATCGCAAACATCTAGCGTAAACTCTAAGTAGTCGCGTCCAATTTGAAAATTTTGCCATTAGTTCATCCAATAAAGATTACTTATGCTCAACGACAACGGCCTGAACAAAATTGCTTCTATCCTCGGTTTTTGCGTCCACTCCTTCGATTAGAGATATTGCGTTCGAAGTTATCCAGTCTTCAGATGTATCTTGAAGCCAATGAGGACCTTGCCACCAAAGTTCTTGACCCATTAGGTTGGATGCATATATACCACGCGAAGCACAGTCTGCTGGATCTGAAGATGACTTTACATATCTCAAATGTTGTCTGAGTAATGTTTCCAATATTTCCGCTGTTCTATTGGCATTATACGACTTCCAGCGGCGGGGTACGGATGAAAGCCAGTGTAGGACTATTTGTGAGTCAGTCCATGCAAATATTTTACAAGATAGTACTACGAGTGAGAAGAGATGACTTAACATCACAGATGCACAAAGCTCTAAACGAGACAAAGGCGTCTGTTTTAGTGGAGCAATTTTGCTCTTAGCTGCAATTAGGCGAATATGGAACACTACATTTTTATCACGGCTCCTGCAACAAATAACAGCAGCAAATGCATTTCCCGAGGCATTGGAAAATCCATGCAGTTCAATGCCTTTAGCTGACGGCCATATGTGTCTTGGGATGTGAAGTTTTGCCACATTAGCGAGATCATTCCTTAAGATCATCCATCTTTCAGCTAGGCTATCCGGTATTACATCATCCTAAGCTAAATTATGAAGCCAAAGCTGTTTAAGAAAGATCTTGATAGCAACAGTAACAGGTGTGAGAAATCCTAATGGATCGAAGATTCTGGAAGCGTCAGAGAGTTTTTTGCGTTTGGTTGCAAGCACACACAAGGTAATAAAACTTTGAACGAGAAAGTGCAAACAGCTGGAAACCATCGTCAACCGAGAGCTTTCACAGATTTTGAATCGTGTTTGATTTCTAGTGGATACAATTCGTAATCTTCTTGTGGTAATGAGGTCAATAAGGGGCAACAGTTGCTGCTAAATTTTCGAAGTTTGAACCCCGCATAATCAAGTAAGGGAAGCAAATCATCTTTCAGTGAGATTACCCCTCCAGTAGAATTAGCTCCCGTCATAACATCGTCGACATAGAACGATTCAAGAATAGCTTTGGAAGCTCGAGGTTGCTTGGACGTTATCTCCGAATTTTCAGAACAATGGCAGCCGATGATGACCCAGGAGACGATAGATTGATTTTAGATGCATGAGATACCTTGTGTGAAAGCTGGCGATGAGATTGATTATAATCTTACTGCATGTGTATTAATGTATGATGTCGGCGATGACAACGTCGGCAAGACTGTTTGAACTTACATAAAGATGAAGTGTGTCCTAGACGTAAGCAATTAAAACATAAGCGGCTATCACTGATCAAATTTCGACGAGAAACAACATCAGATGATTGGAACACAGGACAATGAAACAGAGAATGTTTCCCTTTACATTTGGGACAGGACGAATTTGGCGATGAATGCAAACTTTTAACTATACTATACGAATTTGTTTGTTTGTATTGTAGGTCGAGTGTGGATTGCGAACTGAGGGCTGTGAATCTTTAAGAGCACGACATCGTTGGTCGAGAAAGTCTAACAACTGTTGTATGGTTGGAAACTCTACGTCTGTGGTGTCCTCTGCCAAATATTTTCTTGTGTTAGAGTCAACTTTAATCGGAAGCAAATTTCTTCTGCTTTATTATCTTATGCCTTAAGACCTCGAATATGCTCATCAGATCAATCTGAAAGCTTTCTCAATGCATGTGCTGATGGATGTGAAAGAGAAAGTAAACTCAAAATTTTTTGATAAATGATTTATCAATTTGGTTTGTTTTGTTATATCGCTTATTAAGCCTTTCCGAAGCTTGCTGATAATGTCCTCAGATATTGGAATGTGCCAGAGCAAGCCAGCCGCTTAATCCTTCAGCAAGCCTAGTAGTGAAATTTCGGAGTGTCGGTTAAGTTGGAATTATCGTGAACTGTCCCGATATACAAATCACGAAAGGATACCCACTCAGCATAATTCCCAGAAAATGATGGAATTGTGATTTTGGGTACTTTTGTATAAGAAGTCGCAGAATTTAATCAAGTGCTAGAGAATTTTTCGAGAAAACTAGCTTGTTGATCAGCAAGGAATTTAACTGCCTTAGGATCGATAGGTTATCAGTTCTGACGATCTTTGATGGCTTGAGAAAGTTGCACCTTACCACTAAAATATTTTGATTCGAATTGTACATTCTCAACCTCTTGATCGACTTACCCGGGTTCATTACAAAATTGGTACATTTGATTCTGAATTCTGTCCAAACTTCATTAAGTTTATCTTACCTTTCTTGCAAAGATTGAAGGGCGTATCATCGACAATAGTCTCACAATACGAAGCGGTTCCGGTCACCATACCTTTAACACGACCGCGATTAGCTTTAATAATTTCCATTTTGTACGTATTACACGAGATAGCTCTGAAATATAGAGTCTTACGAAATGTTAAACTAGACTTCATCAGCAAATCTAAACCCGATAATAGTATAAAAAGCGATATACTACGAAACACAGGCGCAGATATTTAACGCACAGTCTTAATTAACTGAACTATGTTTATATTGATCGATGAAGCTTTGAAAATTATGGTACTCACAATGTTGTTTAATTATATAAATGTGTATAATAAGTTTAAAAAATGTATTTATATATTTCAATAATTAATACAATATTCAACATATAACACATAAAGTTAGTGGTACACGTAAAACATTCAATTTCTAGACTAATTATTCTTCAGATTGCATGATAATTGTGTTTAAGTACATGTCACGAGTATGACTGGCTCCTTTATTCATCTCAAATTAAATTCATTGTGGTACTCCACATCCGTTATGCACAGTCTACTCTATCACCCTTTTGTACTTTGTTCGAATTACGAAGTTTCTCCAATTTAAATCAGGAAGATTATGTTTCTCGCATCCAATTAAATTTCACTGTTGTTTGGTTTCCAAATTTAAACAGCACATAAATTAAAATTTTTACTTACAGTTTGTCCTCAATGAATAATAAGATTAACTTTTTTCAATGATGATCCCACAAACAATGAACTTCGCTGCAATCTCATATAATTTCACAAATGATCACAAAATCTCTATTTTCCTTTAAGATTCGGCTTCGCGAAGGACCACTAAATGTTGTAAATAAATACAAATTAAACTTTTAGATATGTTATTTGCGCTTTATTGTTATTCGTTGTCTTCATAAATTTTCCTCCCAACCTCACTCGACCACAGTCAGTTTGCGATTGCAAATTTGGCAAAAATATGTGAAGATCCGTTGCACTGATAACAGATTGTCCTCAGCAAAGAACAATGGATAGGCGATCGAGTGAAGTTTTTTTACAGCATATACAGAGAGAATTATTAACAATGATTTGAAGTAGAATAGATTGCAACTTGAAATTATGTTAATAACAATAGCAATTTAATTCAATGAAATATTTAGCAAATTAATACAACAAACAAATATTTCAGATAAATGATAAGACAAGGTTTTTAGTATTACATATATTTCCGAACACCATTCTTTTTGTCAATTAAAACGATTGGGGTTGCATATGGAGACTCTGAAGGTCGAATAATATTATGTCGTAGAAACTCGGCGGTAATATTTTGCACTATGGGTCGTTTGGCAAAAGCGATTCGATATGGTTTCATCATAACTGGAACATCTGTCGTAACCTTAATTTCCATTTTGGCCACGGAACATATTCCCAAATCCGAAAGAGTAGTTGCGAAGCAAATACGATGTTTCGCGAGCAAAGATTTTAGTTGATTTACTTCAGGATCCTCCCCGTGATGCCCCTGGTAAACCAGCCTCGGCTGGGCTAAAAGTATAGGTGCCTGGCATGGGAATAGGTAGGACGAGAGGAAGGCAAGGGTCACACCAAACCGGACTTTAGTTGTACCGAAGCAACTGCCAGAGGTGTGCCCATTCCTTCTGCTTAGCGGCAGTAAAGTGGACCTCATGCCAAGGTGGAACTGCATACGCCGAGGACTGTATGGCCAAGGGGAAGCTTGGTCGACCGTCTATTCTTGCCATCCAAACCAATAGTATATGGATTTCTTAAATAAAAGAACCTAGGAGGGTGATGCCCCTCTAAGCGCATCGTCCGTCGGGACTGTATCAGACCCACAGGACAATATTCCAATTGAGGACAGTGCTCACAAGGACACTGTCTTCAATAAAATCATTTCAGGAACGGAGACGTTGTTGCTCGCAGAACCAAGCACGTCGAATACTCGCCTAAGTGGCTCCATGCGTAAGCGCCTAAAATACCCCCTGGAATCAGGTTTCAACAGAGAGGAAGCCATGGAAATGGCAACCCAGAAACCGATGGCTGAGCAGAAAAAGCAAGGAAAAAGATCCCGATCTGACAGATCATCTCCAGAAGGCTTAAGCAGTAAGCGTGGCTGCACGGATGCCCAACTCCAGGAAAAGAAGTATCAAGACAAACAGGAGCGCGTCGACGCCCAACATGTCCAGAACCAACTTGCTCCGGTCTCTAAGCAGAAGACGACACTAATCGGCCAACTGTAGAAGGAGGACCCTCTCCTCAGTCAGGTACTGACCAGTGTCAAAGTTGCTATTGCGGCTGAAGGCTACCCAACAGCACTCCTCTCTATGGACCAACTCAAGGCCGTACAGGGGAGATTTGTGGATGAGATAGAAGAGCAAGCAGATAAGAATGTTAAGCCTAACTTCTTGGGCTGCTCTTTTAAACCAGGCTGACTCTCTCTCAACTGCGGAGATCCTGCCACTGCCGACCGGATTAAGGCTATAATGCCAAGCCTTAAGCCGTGGGATGGGGCTAAGCTTGTGTTGTTGGAGGGTGAAAACCTTCCGCGTCAAAAGTTTTATACAGTGTACCTCCCAATTAGCGAAGGAGACTCCAACGAGAAGATCCTGCGGAGAATTCAAGCCCAGAATGAACTCCGGACCTCTCAATGGAAGGTAATCCATCGACATATCACCAACCCTATGGTACAGCTGGTTCTATCTATTGAGAGCTCATCGAATCGAAAAAGACCAAAGCAGGATTAACTACCTGTTTGGCTACGTCCACCTTCGATCGAAGAAGGAGCCCACGAAAGCGTCGACAGCCGCGGCGGCTGCAAAAGCCAAAGCCCCTGATGCTTCTAGGAAGTCCGTCATACAAAAGAAGGGGGACGTCGGACCGACAAAGCCAACAGCTATAAAAGGCCCTCAAAATGAAGGCAAAACCAGCCGCAAACATGGTCTTCCACCTGCCAAAGCGACTGTTCCAAAGCCCCAATCGGCAGCTAGAACAAGATTTGCAGAGGTAGGGGTGGGGAGCTAAAAAGCCCCACAAGCCAAAATCCAGTGGCATTGGGAAGGGTACTTCAACGTCCAACCAGGACAACTTGAAGGACCCCAAGGTCATGGCAACGGAATGATGCCTCTGACCGGAGCATAATTACGTACGGACACTGGCAGGATAGGACTTTCGACGGACGAGACAGGAAACACCACTTGCCACTTACGGCAAAGATCAAGTAGGCCAAATCAATCAACTCGAGAGGAGTCCCCAATTTGGGCCACCTCGGACAATCTTAAGGCTACAAGTATTAAATGTGCCCAGATTAACCTTCACAGAGAAAAATGCGCCTCTGCAGCTCTCTCTGAACGGTTTCTCAAATCTGGATGGGATATTGACCTAATTCAGGAACCTTGGGCATATAACTGCAAAATCTGTGGCCTCCTTTGTGGGAAGGAAACCAATAAATTTTACTGCCTTAATGGCGACAGACCCCGTACAGCAATTATGTGCGGCAGGGATACTGTCGCTTTTCCCTTGCACAGATTCATTACAAGGGATCTAACTGCAGTGTTAATAGAATTCAAAAATCTCCAAAATGGCAAGGAGCATATTGTTCTAGCGTCCGCCTACTTACCAGGAGATCAAAAACTCCCACCACCACAGGAAGTTAAAGATCTTGTGGAGCACTGCAGTATAAATAATCTGAAACTGAAAATAGGCTGCGATGACAATGCTCATCATACAGCTTGGAATAGCAGCAATATCAAAGAGAGAGGTGAGGAGGCTCTACACTATGTACTCTCAAAAGGTCTACAAATAGCCAACCGAGGGTTAGAGCCCACCTTCGTTAATGCAATCAGACAGGAAGTCCTTGACCTGACAATCACCAATAGGCAAGGTGTTGAACTGGCCACGAACTGGCATGTCTCAAACCAAGCCTCACTATCCGATCTCAGGTACATAAGATTCAATATTGAGGCTCTACAAACAAGGAAGGAACACACACGAATCGCAAAAAGGACGTATTGGGCAGCATATAAGGCTCTGGTCCAAGACGAACTAACAGGCCTTCCAAAAAGGATCAAATCCATCGAAGAAGTAGATCTTATAGCAGATCAACTTCAAACAACGCTCATTCGAGCTTATGAAGTGAGCTGCCCTACTACCACCATCCAAAGGAAAAAGGACGTTCCTTGGTGGAACAGTCAGCTAGGTAAATTAAGGAAAAGCCTGAGGAAGTAGTTCAACAGAGCTAGGGCCAATCGATAATGGGAGGCATATAAAACAGCTCTAACGGAATACAACAACAACAAAGAGCTCAGGAGATCCAAAAGAGAGAGCTTGAAAATTTTGGGAAGAAACTGAGAGTACCTCAAAAGCCTCGCGGCTCCAAAAAGCCTTTTCCAAAGATCATAACAACGGCCTTGGCTCCATCAAACACTGTGATGGAAGTCTTTCCGTCAATTCCGAGGGAACGCTAGAGATTCTTCTCAAAACGCACTTCCCACTCTGCATCTTTGTGACCGAAGAGCCCGACGGAGACGCCAGATCCTCAGTGATACCAGTGGTGCTAAACAGGGATTACCGATCAGCAAAGAAAATTGTCACCGAAGCCAAGTTGATATGGGCTGTCAAGTCCTTCAAACCTTTTAAAGCTCCTGGCGGAGATGCCATATTTCCGGCGCTACTGCTAGAATCGCTGGATCATATTAAGCCCCTTATCACTGAGATATTTAGGGCCAGTCTGTGCACGGGATACATCCCTAAGGCATGGAGTCTAACCAAGGTTATTTTTATTCCGAAATAGAGTAAAAAACCACCCAGCGAGGCGAAATCATACAGGCCTATCAGTCTGACTTCATTTCTCCTGAAAACTCTACAGAAAATAATAGACAACAATATTCGGACGACGTCCCTCAAAACCTGTCCACTTAGTGACAATCAACATGACTACCAACCCGCAAAATCCACCGAGGACCCTCTCAGCAATCTGGTAGAGACTATCCAGAAAGCCTCACAAGAAAAGGAGGTCCTTATATATTCCTATATGATCATACAAGGCGCCTTCGATAACACTGTCTTTGAGTCGATCAAGAGGGTATCCGAGGATATAGGCATAGAAACCTGCATTGTCAGCTGGATTGCCATCATGCTTGAGAAACGCTGCATAACAGCTACAATGAACGGTGAATCCACAAGAATCATGGCCACTAGAGGCTGCCCACAAGGCGGGGTGTTATCGCCACTTCTATGGCTACTAATTGTGGATGAGTTACTAAATTTACTCCAAGAGGCCGGCTTTAAGGCCCAAGGATACGCTGATGATATTGTCATCTGTGTTAAAGGAAAGTTTGAATCAGCTTTACCAGAGCTTGTGCAAACTGGTTTTAACCTCGTTACCAGATGGTGCCAGAACATGGGACTATCAATAAACCCAGGTAAAACAGTGCTAGTTCCTATTACTAGGAAAAGGAACCTTCAGCTCCCAGCTCCTAAGTTAAATGGAATTACAATAGAATATTCCAAAGAAGCAAAATATCTAGGAGTAATCCTAGACAGCAAGCTTACCTGGAATCTCCACCTGGAAATGTTAACAAACAAAGCCATGTGGGCATTCAGCTGTTGCCACAGGTTTTTCGGGAAAAAGTGGGGTTTGAACCCCAAAATGACCCTATGGATCTTCCAGGGCATAGTCAGACCCCTACTTTCTTATGGGGCAACTGTTTGGTGGCCTAAAACATTGCAGGCAACCACCATAAGTACCCTTGACATGGTGCAAAGGATGGGATGTTAAGGCGCAACTGGCGCCTTTACATCATGTCTTCAACGAGCACTTGAAGCCATTCTTGGCTTACAGCCTCTCTACGTCTTTGCACCTCCTCCAGAGTGGGTCATCTCAGTATCTTCGAGCAGGTCATTATTAACGACCTAGAAGCTCCAAAAGATACTATGGCCAAGAGACTTTCTTTTGAAAGAGGTTACAAGGTAACCATTATTGAAAGAAGCCAGATACTAGACAGAGGACTCCAGCTCCCGCAACGGGCCCATGTCTGGCATACTGACGGATACCGAAAGGACGGGAAAACAGGCGCAGAGGTGGTTAGTCCAGAAGTGGAACTATCCATTCCGCTAGGATAGGAGTCTCACCTTCCATTTTGCAGGCGGAAGTCTATGCTATAGAGGTTGGAGCTCAGGAAAGCCTAAACAAGGGCTGTAAGAACTCCAACATCTACATCTGTTCAGACAGCCAAGCTGCGCTGCTAGCTCTTTCCTCTCAAGCCCTTGAGTCGAAGCTAGTTTGGAGCTGCTACTCGAAACTCCAACTACTGTCTAGGGACAACCAAATAACCTAGGTTTGGGTCCATGGACACGAAGGAGTGGACGGTGATGGAAAAGCGGATGAACTGTCTAAAACCGGAGCAGAATGTCCGTATGTTGGTCCCTATCCGACATTTGGCCTACCATAAAGCCACTTTAGGGGGGAACTGCTTAAGTGGGAAAACCGGCAACTGGATTTCCTTTGGCGTAGCGCACCCGGTATGAGGCAGGCGAAGAAATTCTTCAATCCTTCTCATTTCCTGTCGCATCAGCTTATTGGAATTAGCAGACAGTCGTTCAGACTATTTGCTAACGCAGTCACTGGTCATGGCCCCTTCCGCCGCTTCCTGAAGAATATAGGCAAATGCGACAGTGAACTGTGTCGACTGTGCGAAGAGGAAGATGAAACCTCGATGCACGTTATATGCGAGTGCCCAGCACTTGCAGGTCTAGGACTGCAAATCACTGGAAGAGAACTTATCTCTCCAGATAATGTCTGCAATCTAACTCCGAAAGCAATAATCGAGCTCGTTAAAAGACTCGATTTTCCTAATCACTATAGGGGAAGGCACAATTGATCAACTATGGTCGCGGTGTCCGCAAGTTCCTCGAGGCCTAGTCGCCCCTACTCTTAAGAATAACATTTACTTCAGGATCGCTTAAGTCTTCACCGGTTTTAATGTTTTTGACGTTTTCAATCCAGCTATCTTCTCCTTCAATGATGAGCCGATTACCATCGCGGCACAAAATATCTCTTCCTATTAAGACATTTTCGTTAATATATTCATCTTCGACTATGAGTGCTTCCGTAAAATACGTATTGTTGACAATTTCTAACGATACAGGAATTTTTCCAGTACACATGTACTGACCTCCAGCAAATCCGGTTAATACAGTATTGCGATCAACTTTTCGTCCAATATCGGCGTCTAAAGAGTTTCGGATAGGGTTCTTTTACTTCCAGGGTCTACAAATGAGTTAGTTATTTTACCGTTGATTTTGATTTCTTTCATAATGAGATCATCGGCGGCGGTTGGTAAAGAATTATCTTCGATTTTGTGGAATGTCGGTTTCCATTTTTATCGGCCGCAGTGTGAGGATTAGCCAATCTAGCAGGACAAAATTTTAACAATATCCAATGAGCTTATATGCCGATGGTTTCATAAATTGTGTATTTAAAGTAATTAAGTATTAGAATAAATGATAAATACATTGGTTTTAAATAAACAAAAAATCTATATTCGTTAAAAAAAAAATTTACAGCAATTTCATACCATAATGATTAGAATTATCAATTTTCAGGCCCGATCCTTTCGATTTTGATGAAACTTTCAGAATCAATTAAGTATTAAAAAATATTGGACACATATATTTTTGTTTATCCTGCCGACCTAAAGTATTGGATACAGGGGGACTAAAGTTTTAATGTTTTCAATGTGGACGTGTTTTTTAATTTGCTGAATATTTGGGATCGGGTTACACGATTCTTTTCTACGATATTTCAAATTAATGGTATTAAAATAAACACAATTATTATGAATTTTTAGTTTTTGACCACCTCCGGAAACTAAAAAATGTTGCTGCTGTAATGCTCTAATATTAAAACATATTATATCAAAAATTTGGGGATTTCCAGCTTTTAGTTTAGAAAAGAAAAGTTTTTTATTTGCGTCTCTGCAAAATTCCATATGAAAAGTTTAGTATTTGTTCCATAAAACTGTCTTTTTATTGTTTTTCAGGTAAATACCTACTTAATGAAATATGTGTTTAAAAGATATTAAAATAATAGTTCTGTTTTATTATTTTATAAATTTTATAATGTTATTTTTAGTGCAAAACGAGTATTCTATAATAATAATATAAAAATGTAATGTTATTGTTATTTACAGGTATAAAACTGTGGTACTTTTGAGTGCAATTGCCTTGACACGATTATATCTATTTTTAATTTTTAACATCGGACAGTAAAAATGATTACGAATTATTTCATAGGATTTTATATTCTGAAGAACCTCTCAGTACAACAAAAACGCCTAGAAGTGATCTTTATCTCAATATGCGTAAAATGCTTTAATTTCTATTTGGCAACACCAAGAACGGGTTGCCCGATTTAGTCCATTTTCGAAATGGTACTTACTATTTTTACAAAAACACTGTGCACAAAATGTTAGCTCTCTACATCTCAGGCAGTGCAATATATAGTGAAAAACGAAATTTTTGTATGGCAACCCTATACCAAGGATTACCTGATTTGTGCCATTTTTTAACTAAGCTCTAGATGATTGTTAAAAACGCCATGTACAAAATTTCAGTTCAGGTAAACGCGTTAAAAATGGAGACTTCAAGTAAGTATAGTTAAGTGTGGCATAAAAGCGCGATATGGTAGAAAAAAGCGTATATAGCAAATATGGCAAGCCCTTAGTAATGTTATTAGGCACAAATATAATTATTTTATATAGACAGTTGATTTATGAAAATCTTATTTGACTGTGTTCCGTTTCTCGTTCAGAATGAATTTTTTAGTCCATGACGTTCTTTTTCTCGCGCCGAACGATTTAGTTTCAATCTGACATCGCTTTTTTCCGACTCCGAAACGTTCTGAATGCACCTGAGTTTTTCCCAGATTCAAGCAGAACGATTTAAATTTATATTCTTGAATGTGTTGTTTACAATTTAGAAGAAGTGTTACAGTTTATTTTAAGTTGTCTTTGTTGTAAAATAGCTTAATTTTTCATAAATAACAATTTTTACGAATTTATACTAGCTTTTATCAAGTGGAAGAAATGTCAAATACTTGAAATGGTCCTGTTTCGTTCCATTTATATGAGAACAGAACTAAATTATGACATCATTCTGTCGATTCATACAGATTCATTCAGAATGAGAAAAGGAACGCAGCATTTTAATTCAATCAAAATTGCTGTCATTCAACGTGTCTTGTTCCAGAAGAGGTACAGATAACAACGAAAATACTTCTTGTGCAATGATACCGCGACTTTTTTTGGGAACATGTTGTAAACTGGAAATGAACGGGTTTGATGATATCAAAAATCTGTCAAAAAGGTCTGTATTTACCTTGATTCGCGAAGTTTTCATTGCGAAAAGCTCTCTATACCTTCTAATATCTTTATTTCTTGCCTCCTGCTCTTCTTTTGACAGCTATCCTATAAGGGGAATGCAAGAGGTAATAATGTCCCTTCCTTAGAAAAGCCTTTTGTGCACGGTAATCACTCAATTTTGTTGTTTGGGACTTGTTGATGAGTCGAATTACGCGTTGGTTGCATATGTGTCAAAGGCGACTTCATTTATAGAATAGGCATTGCCCAAAGTTACTAAAATTATATGAAAGCATTCAGTAAGCTCTTGACTGACTACTGTAATTCTTGCACTCGTTTATGCTGCCGGAAAAACCACCTGGATGTATTGCCATCATTGGTATTGCCAGCATGCTGTGTAGTTGCAGTACGCATATCGACCAATAACCTGTCACTGCGGAATCTTTCTTGGATATTTTTTTTCCTAGCCGCTATCTTGGCTATGTTTTCAGATCCCTGAACTTGCCAGGCTTTTATATCAAGCCTATACGCTATGTGCAATATACATTCCATAAAACGTATCCATGAATGTAATGGTGATATTCCAAAGGACAATGACAATCCACGGCTTTATTCGAAAATGCTGTTGGATTATTCATTTCCTTTAGTTTTGCTCCAACTTAATTAGGCGGCAATATCGACGTGTTGAAGATGCAGCTGGGTTTTGCCACACAACCTTTTTCCCCTCACTGGTATTTAAAATTCAAATATAATTGAATGGGAACCATTGATACACTAAAAAGGTTTTGGTTTGTTTGGCCCTGTAACGAAAATGTCTGCTTGTATTGTTTTTGTTGAGATCCATCACATGTCCATTTCATTGAAATACTTAGTTAGTCTTTCTATAGTATGCTTAACCAAAGACGCAAGTTTACACTTAGTAGATACATCAATTACTTCTAATTCTGCCGGATAACACTTTTTCTTGTCCTGTTTAATTTGATCCTATGAAGGAAAGAGATTTTTGACTATTTTGTTGGACTTTTGCCGAATAATATGGTATTGATGTGTAGATAAATTGGCATCAAGTATCATGGCAAATGCCTCGTCAGAATCAGCGTTTAGTATTTAACACAGCTTTTTCATATTAGTACCCATATTATATGAAGTTAGTAAGAATTCCTTGACCAGTTTTGCTGAATCGCTATTCCTCGTTTTGGGAAGGCCATCTGGATAGCTATACCTTTTTCCTCACTTCCTTTCGAAACCAAAAGGCTCTTTATCTTTCCCTTTTTCATTGCTTTCTCTAAAAGGTTTGGTAATGTTCCTGGACTTTTTAGTGTTCCTACTGCAGACCTTGATCAAATTGATTGTTCGTTTCTCTGTATATAGTCAGGCAAAATGTACTATATGCCTAACCAGATTGAATTTGCAGATAAAAAGAGACCCCGGAGTCTACTATTTTCCACACTTTCTCAACTTTGAAGCAAAACGTAGTAATTGTAACCCTCAGTTTTTTCAGAGAAAGTTTAGCTGTTGAATATAATATTTTTGCGCAGATAATTCAAAAATTGCTTCCTTATGACCGACTTTGTCCGATTGAAACCAGCAATAAAAAATTTTTCTGTGTGTTAGTTTAGAGCTCATTCTGAAATAAAAAAAAATATGTGAGTGCCACAAAAACACGCCAGTTATTTTTTGTTTTCCTGAAAGCAATTCGACAAGGTTTCATGTCTGTGTGGTTTAAATCGGAATTACATGGAATATTTAACTACATCAGTAGTTAAATAAAGAAATTCTCTAAAGTGCTGCCTCTTTTATACCTACGCTTTCATTTGTATTTTATGCAATAATATATAAATGCATTACGATAAAAATATATCAAAGTTATCTTGGAAGAAGTACTTTAAATAAATGCAACAACTAAACAAAACTCAATCACCGTTTTTAAAAAACATTCGAATAATACGACTTGTAGCGCAATCTCTGAGCAATTATCACATCTAACTACTTTCAAGGCCTATTATTTCTTATAGATGACCGATATTATATATGGCATTCAGATTACAGTTAACGCTATTGTTAAAAGGTAAAACGAAGAGCTAACAATCGCTTTATTTGGCTTTGATATTTTGAATTAAATCCCGCTAGATTTGAAAATTCTCATAACTGTGGCGGCTGTTTTATTATCTCCCTTCTGGACAGTTGACAGTTTGATGAGTTGTTCGTCGACATACTCATCGCTCAGTAGTTAAACTATAAGAGCACCAGACCACTTTTTAAGCCTCCAGGATTTCGCCACAGATGGCGCCACCGTCGCTAGGTGGTTTGAGCCCATATTAAATGCAGGTTTGTGTCTGGTTGTATTGGTTTGGGTCTCGGTTGCGTCCTAGCGGGGTTAACCGGTACTACCGGGGATATGTCATTTGATCTTGACTGCACCCTAGCGGCATTAGCCGGTTTTCTTAAATAGATATGTGTTGCGCCTAAATGTAGGCTTTTGTTTCATTGAGTCTCGACTGTGCCCTAGCGGGATGTACTACCAGCATGCTCCCGTATTACGGTTTCCTTAAATAGATATGTGGTGCGCCTAAATATAGGCTTTTGGTTTTGAACTAATATTAGTAATAATTAAATTTGACGCTAGGAAATTTTTGTTCATGCCAATGGATTCTAGATGGTTGGGGTGGGGGTATTAGGGGGGACGAAATTTTCATCGGAAACCCTCTACGCGCCATTTCTTGAGTAAGGTACCCTAGCGGTCTTAGCCGGAACTAACAGCATGCCTTGATTTTGCTGTTTTCTTTATTAGCGGGAGAGTTCTAGATTTCGGCATGACGTCATCATGGTTTTGCTGCACCTAAATAAGTTTTCTTAGCAGGGAAGTTGTAGGTATCAGCATTATTCGAATTTCACAACATGACATCACCATTGAACAGATTCTAGGACGGTGTCAGTGAGGGTTCTGGGGTATGTGTGTATATAAAAGTCTTATGTTTAATAAACACTTGTTTTTATTTCCAATAAAATTACTTATTATAAAAGTATTTCTTATAGCACATTGTCCAATATGAACTTGGGCAAGATGGCGCATTTGTGTTAATCTCTATTAGTTTTTCACAGTTGTATTCATCTTCGACGTTAATAATGATTTCACCCTCTCCAACTATCTTCTGCATCTTACGAACTTTTTCAGCTCCCTTTACATATACGGTTTTGTTTCGAAGCAGTGGTTCAACTATAGTGTAGAACTTGTGATACGGTATGTAGCCATCATCCCAGCGGAATCCATGAACATTGTGTTGAAGCCATTTCACTTGTCTCTTTTTTTGCTGAAGTCAAACTTTGTATCTGAACGGTGCTTGAAATATAAAGTGCTGCATCTGGTTTTCATTGTTTAAATTTGCCAGTTCTTTAGTGATAAATTCATTGAGGTTTCTTTTGAATCCTTGGATGTCTACGATGACAGCTATCTTCTTAATTTAACTTTCTAACTTCACTTGTCAGTGGACTGTTTCCACTATTCGCCCATGTAGAAGCAGACAATATGCTGTTGTATTAGCCGGTATATTTTCAGATGTCTTGAATTCTAGCCTTATGTCAACAGGTCCAGTTTGTATTGTTTCATTTTGATGTGAGCAATCAATGACACCGATCGTACCAGCGGATTTGAACTTCTCCCATGTGAGGAACGGCTGATACTGATGACCATAGTATGATTGTGTAAACTTTATTATACATCTCATACAGCAATGCGTTATCTATTCAAATCAAATTTCAAATTCAAATCATCATAGGGATATGATTCTGAGTTCAAATGAACTGTAACATCGGTGAGTTTGCAGTGATCAAACTTGCTTGCATCTTTGGTTTTATCGTTCCTTCGATCCGTTTGTAATGCTAAGATGATAAATCGAGGTTTCTCCAGTTGAGTGGAAGTCTTAACAGAGCAGGTTTGATGCGTGGATTCCGGTAGTACAGGATACTCATATATATATCCCAGCTGCGGAATGGTATTTGTATCGGGCGACCTCTCCCGATAATTTTAAACAGTTGCAGCTTTTCATCATCGGATACTGTAACATGCGGAATGCTCCATTGAAGTTTGGTAATTTCAATTTTCATCATATCAGTGGGTGATATAATGGCATTATCGTCTGTCCTGCTCCGGATCAATATGAGTTCATGTTTGGAATTTATCAGAATTTTCTTGTAATCTTCAGCAAAATCCCAATAAATATTTTCAGAGGTACACAATAGAATGAACAGTCCATTGGCTGGTATAACGGATGAATCTGGTGACCAGCTGCCGTTGAGTAGTATCCTGCTTACGTTTGTATTTAGGGGATACGTAGTTTTTTAATGTTGTCGCAATCCCAAGATTTCTTGTACGATCGATTTCCACTGCTTTTAATTCATAGCGTATTTCCTCAAATGGAAATGGTGTAGAGCGTTGTTAGCTAATTTTGCGGTTGCTGAAACGGCTCCATCCAGCTTTGTGAGCGACCCCTAAATGTAAAGAAAACTCCTGCTGGGTAGAAGATTCAAGTCCTGATGTTGTACAGAGATACGGATTTCATCGCTGTTTTTAAATGATGTTAGAAATGGTGAATAGGAGTGATGTTCCAAATTTAGTAACACTGTTATCAAAGCGAGCGTCTGGTGCAATATCTAGTATTTCTTTATTCATTGTTTTCAGCGTTAAGCCTATCGATTGTAAATATGCTGTATTTGCAGGTGTTAATGTAGGTCTTGACCGCTTCAAGGTTGTCCGCTGACTAATGATCTTGTCTGCTCCGAACTCGTATTTATCATTATTGTATATCAACATGCTGTGGTTTCAAATGTAACCTGATGGTTATAGTCTCTCCTCTGAAGTTGATTAACTCACCGTCTTGGTCAAGGAGCTTCAATGTTAGAGAACTTATACGTTTGGTGTTCACAGGCAAATAGATTACATTTTTGGGTACCTCCACTATTTTATACCCAGGCCCAACGTTCGGGGAAAACTCGTGGAGAGTGTGTACTTGTGTGTTGTTGAAGAATGATCCTGATATATATTACGTTCGATGCGTATAGTTTTTACTTTAATGATGTTGACTGGCAACTCCGATACATGCACTACATTAGCAGATAAGTTTCTTTTACTGAATCCTAGCAGAGGAGCTATGGATCTCTGTTTTTCAAAATGTATTTCTTCAGTTGCCTTAACCTCACTCTTCAATGTATTATTGTTAGCCTTTATCGCAACATTTATCCTTTTCCCTTCTTTATCCAAGTATCCTTGTACATATTTTGCTATATCATCAATCTCACAGGATCCAACAGGTATCTCAACTACCTCATTCCCTACATGAACCAGATTATTGCTCACATCAATATTTGGTATAGAGTTGTATGTTTGAAAATCAATTAATCCACAAACATAATCCGTTGCTAGAGGAAAGTACTCAGCAGTGAGTAGAGATGAATTTCCCGTGAGAGTAAGTGTTAATGACATGGCGGTTGATAATGAGCTGTCACAATTTCAATATAGATACATTTATTTATAGATAATAATTAATGGCAATAACAATTATATAAAAACTCTAAACATAAGTGACCGCAAATTACTGCATCATAGTTCTGATAAGAACTGTGGTTGTACGTAATATTACTACCCAAGTAGTTTATGAGCTCCCGTGGTGGTTGGAGATTGCCAAAGCTATCAAAGTATTCGATGTTATCACCTTTCTTGTAGTACGCTACCCAGTGTGTACCTCCTCCAGTTGAGATGTCCAAGTTAGCAATACCGCTTTCTCGTTTCCATGGCTTTTTAGGAAGATTATCACGCATAAATTATCCTCTGAAGTGCGGTAAGTGTGTGGTATACTTGTGAAGATCCAACTGGTTTAGCGGTCGTTTGGGTAGCGTCTTTAATAGTTTTTTGGTTGAGGCTGTAGATAGAGTCCAAGTCCTTTCCCTGTACGGCTTCAGGAACAGCTCGTTTCCATCTTTATCAACCGCTATAGTTTCCATTGCTTGATTTTGACGTTTGCTTTCTTCCAATTTTGCCTTTGCTGCACTGGTATCATTTACTGCTTTAGCTATGCCTGCTGCACCTCCCGATAGTGTTCCCAATGCTGAAAGCCCAGCAAGCAATGGGATGAGGAATGGAAGTGCCCCACCAACCTTTGGTACAGGTATCACTCGTGGAGTTTTAATTGATTTCTTCTTTCTTTTCACAATATTTTTAGCTGCACTAAGGGCTATTTTTGTAGCTTCCATCAAGTCTTTTGGTTTTTTGATTTTTAAAATCTTACGTGCATTTCGTATTGCTTCTCGGAATGTGGGTTGGCGTTTATTTTTAGCCTTAAGACCCATACCTAGCTTATTTTTAGCCTTCATTGCGTTTGTTATAAGCCAGGCGTTGGCACGTTCACTCAAATTTGCATCCGTAGATTTTGCACGCTGCCATATGTCGATCACTTGTATCTTTATGTCGCGAGTATGCTATATCGTGTTCTTTGCAGGCTGCGTCCAATGGATTAATGCCCGGATCTCCTCTCGCCAATCTTTTTTCTAACTTTGTTCCTGGTCCACAGTACTGGTATCCCGGTAGATGTAATTCTACAGGTAATTTGTTGATGATTGAATTTAATAGTCCTCTGCCCCCCTTTCAAAGATTTTCTGGAGCGTTTCGATTTGTGATCCGACATCTTATAAGGTTCCGATGATACTGTTGAAATGTAATATAAACAGGTATACTTATTGGAATCCAGTTAGTCTTCAATATGCGGTTCATTAAACAACAGCAAGCTTTTCCTGTTCGAAATGCTGATGTAGTTGTTATGAAGGTGAAAAAGAAGCATGGGCCCCTATTGCCTAATAGTATAAGAAGCATAATTGTTGGACCATCGAATTGTGGAAAAACTAATGTTATGATAAGTTTGCTGGAACATCCCAATGGTCTGAGATATGAAAATATTTACATATATTCAAAATCTTTGCTTCAACCAAAGTATGAATACTTGAAGCGAGTGATGACCCCCATATCAGAATTGGGGTATTATACATTCTCAAACAACTGCGACGTTCTACCTCCAGAGGAAGCCAAATCACATTCAGTGTTTATTTTCGATGATGTAGCATGTGAAAAGCAAGATAATGTGCGATCCTATTTTTGCATGGGTCGCCCACGAAGATATAGACAGCTTCTATCTCTGTCAAACATATACACATATACCAAAGCACTTAATACGTGACAATGCTAATTTAATCATCTTATTCAAGCAAGATGTCTTGAATTTGAAACATATCTATAATGATCATGTGAACACAGACATGAAGTTTGATAAATTTCGTAGAGCCTGTGCTGATTGTTGGGAAGGATGAATATGTCTCTTGATGATTGATAAGGATAGCTCATTCAACAAGGGGCGCTACCGTAAAGGATTTGATACCTTCATTGTACTATAAAAGGATGAAACATGCGAAATATTCATAAGTCGAAGTTGTAACTCAGCCAAAAGCACACCGAATCCTGTGGAACTGCTGAGTAAATTAAAGTTGTTCACCTGTTATCAGACCTGTTTGAAAAGCTGTTAAGCTGTTATCAGAGCTGTTTTAAAAGCTGTTAAGCTGTTACCAGAGCTGTTCGGAAAGCTGTTAAGCTGTTATCAGAGCTGTTTGGAAAGCTGTTAAGCTATTATCAGAGCTGTATGAAAAGCAGTTAAGCTGTTATCAGAGCTGTTTGGAATGCTGTTAAGCTGTTATCAGAGCTGTTTTAAAAGCTGTTAAGCTGTTACCAGAGCTGTTTGGAAAGCTGTTTACCAGTTATCAGAGCTGTTTGAAAAGCCATTATTCAGTTAATATCGAAGATGAATGAAAATCTATTAAAAGAAATCATCAAGACAAGGAATGCAGTGCGAAGGAAATTTAAAGCTCTAAAGACGGAAGGATTGAAGCAGAAGCTCAACTTGAAGAAACTTTCAAGCAAATCACCAAACCCTTAAAAGAGTTTGTTACCACAGTAAAAAAACGAACCACCAGTCAAATTGGAACCAAAAGAAGAAGAAGAAGACAACGAAATTGTGGAACCTTTTACTCCTCCAAAACGAAAATATGTGAAAATGGAGGCTAGTAGCACACCTATAAATTATGGAGATTATTCCTTAACATCTGAAGAAAAATTAGAAACACCCAAACATTCAAGAACATTGACAGGAAGGTCTCCTGTTACCTCCCCCGATACGTCTGGATACATAGTTTCAAACTATTTAAAGCTATTCACTGATAATAGCCCTAAAATTGATCCAACCTATGGAGTTTACTATGATAACAACGCGTGGAGAATCGGTAATTCAACGTTTGATGTTGTTGATGTAGGAAATATTGTTATCAAGGGAAGAGCTATAAAACAACTTTGGGGTTATGTGAGCTGCGGACTATGGACAAATAAAAGGTACTAGAGCGGCTAAGTATAAAGCTATAATCAGTAAACTTATACAGCATAAAGGCATGGGACTAATGCGTCGGCCTAAAGAAAACATTGATTACATTTACTGGGATGATCCAAATGAATTAGTGCATAGACTGCGCCTTTTAATGGCATCAAAGCAGGGTGGAAACACCAGTCACAACAATGAAATTGTGTCTATCCTGGAGGAGTTGCGAGAAGCAGATATTATAGTTTAAATACTACTCCACTAGCATACTTCTTCACAATCTACAGATGAGCGTTGACAAGTTTGGACGTTTCTCTAAGCGAGGATATCTTGGGAAAGCAGGTGAACGTGGACCAACAGGAGCTCAGGGACCAGCCGGTAAACAAGGAATTCAAGGACCAGATGGTAAAGGAGGAGCTCAGGGTCCAGCTGGTGAACAAGGAGAGCGGGGTATTGGATTTAATTTAACGATAAACAGAGACTACGATCTAAACTCACAGTGTATAAAACGACTTGGTGAACCCTTTGAAAATGATAATGCTAACTACCAAAGACTATGTTGACAAGAAAATTAAAATAAGTGTTGAAGAAATAAAAAAAACTATTAATATAGAGGTGACAAATTTAACGCTATATATCAATGATTAAATCGCGAAAATTGAAAACTATCTGTTTACTTCAGTAATAAATAACAAAGACTTGACACCAAAAGATGGTATATGAGTAAAAAACTCTTGAGAAATCTGTTTCATTTATAATTACGATGAGTAAGAGACAAGTGGTAAATGAGCTGCATAAACCAGCGAGAAAAAATTTTAAACGACGTCGTGTGATTATCTAAGGACTAGATGACTTGTGACAGGCAGACTTGGTTGAAATGGATCCCTACAAATATGTGAACAAGGGGTTACGGCTATCTCCTGACAGTAATTGATACCTTCTCCAAATATGCATGGGAAATTCCAATTAAAAGAAAAACTGGTGTAGAAGTAAGAGATGCCATGCAGTCTATATTAAGCGAGGGACGAATACCTAAAAACTTACAGACTGATGATGGAAAGGAGTTCTACAACAGCGTTTTTAAAAATCTAATGCTGAAGCATGCAATTAATCATTACTCTACGTACAGTTTCCTCAAAGCATCAATACTGGAACGATTTAACCGCACTCTAATGGATATGATGTGGAAGGAATTCAGCTTTAATGGAACTTATCAGTGGATTGGTATGGTAAAGAAACTTCTCATTGAATATAATTCAAGTATACATCGAACTACAAAAATCAGACCACGTGATATCAACGCCTCCAATGAGAAACAACTGCTTTCAACTGTATACATTCATATAAAGATTGTTGTTCCTGCAAAGTATAAAGATCGCGATTTTGTACGCATCAGCAAATACAAGCATATATTTGAGAAATGCTATACACCAAACTGGACAGCTGAGATTTTTAAAATTATTAAAGTTCAAAACACAAACCCCACCACATATCGGCTGGAAGATTATCAAGGAAATCCAATCACAGGAGGCTTTTATGAATTAAAGCTGCTGAAAGTTAAACACCCAAACCTATATCTCATAGAGAAAATCATAAAGAAGAGTGGAGATAAAGCTTACATTGAATGGCTCGGATTTTCATCAAAACACAATTCTTGGATTAATAACAAAGATGTTTTATAATATCTTGAAGAAACATTTAACAATTTAAAATAATTATAATACTTTACACATGTAGTTATAATGCAAATTACTTTAACAAATAAAACTAAAACTATAATACATTTATTGTCATTGTTATTATCATAAGGACTCAATGCGATCTTCTTTTGACTGACAGTGTACATGCTATGGTTATGGGATCGTATGGAGCTCTAATTGGCAGTTAATATTCGCTCGTTAATCAAGCATTCGACGTTGTCTTCGAAATTGATATGCTTCTGGACTACATTAGCTTTTACTCCTTTCGCTTTTTTTACAGTTTTACCAGAGTTTATACGCAGACTGTACATTTTCGGGCGCAAGCCTACAAATTCGCTCATGATTTTTCCCATTCAGCTCATCCTTCATTAGCCCAGGAATCTTTTTATTCATGAGCGGTAAATTGAATTCATTATCTTCTGGGTAATCACTTGTATCAAATTTGTTTATATTTCCGGCCATGAGCTCATATGCATTTTTCTGTTCAAGTTCATATATTAGAGAATCTGTATCAGTATACATGACTTTACATTTATCTCCATACTCACGCTGCATAAAACTGTAGTGAAAATCGTAGAGGCATATTTTCGAAATTTCCATAACTACCATTCCTATATAGAGCGGCTTATTGAATAATATTTTGAGTCGCCTTAATTCCACAGCAACTAAATTCTCATCAAATATCGTTGCACTGTGGAAGTTGGGTGCCGCAATCCAAGCTTTTGCACCGTAGCGACCTTCCCACTTCATGCAAAGCTTGATATCGCTATACTTGCGTACATTTTCAATGGTCTTACCAAAAGCTGCATTATTCATCTTCTTATAGCTGTCCTTCTCATGATCGCTTGTGGCCTGCATCCGTTTGGTGGTATTTAAGTCAATATATGGCTTAAGCCAAGCTGATTGGTCGAATTGAAGTACCCGGTGCACTTTTTCATGATGAGTCCATGTGATAAGCATTGCTTCAAATTTCGGTAGTGTATAACATATTTAGTTTTTGAATGTAATGTTGTCAGAAGCTTTTCTAATTTTGCTCCAGGTGGTGCTGCATGCTCAGAGCAAAACGGTAAGTCCTTATGCTTATCATGCAGATGTTGAGGATAATCCAAGTCGACTTCGAATATGTATCCAGTTGGAGAATCATCAGGAATTTCGGAAACTTCAATATTGGGAACATCAACCTATTTGAATCCTCCGGTTGGTAAATGCTGTGACATGGCCCATCCATAAATGTTATTGACATCATAATACATCAAGTATTTCTCTTTCTCCTTAGGCTTAAAATCATCCATATATTTGTTATTGGCTTTACTATATCTGTTCGAACATTGACTTATACCACCTCGAATGCCTCTCTCTATGAATAGCAGTATATCTACATCGGTTATCAGCTCGAATTTCCATTAGTGTATTTTAGCATAGCATCCCATGTTATGCTTGGCATGGTGTAATAATGTGCTGGATCTAAATTGTATGTCTTCATGCACACTTCTCGAAAGTTCTCAAAACACATCGGCCATTAGGAGAACATCAGTCTTAAGGTATAGATCTAAATATTCACCAAGTGTTTGTATTTCAAATTTTTGCCAGACCTCTTCAGCATGATTGTAGTCCTTAGGATATATAGCACTGTCAGTCAGTTTATTGTAGAACGCTTCCTGTGTTGGCAAGTTCCGGAAATCCAATTTATCCCAGTCATCAATAAAATCATATGGGAAGACACCCTTGCGTGTAAAAAGTTTGATAGTGTCATCATCCAATCCCTGCCACACTGATCTTTTATTGTTTAATTTATCCATCGGCAGCAATGATGATAGCTTATATAAATATTCAGCCATAAAACGGAAGGAATCGATGAATCTGAATTTTATGTAGCTGTCGTCCATGTGCTTGGTGAACGAGATATATCTTTCCTTGTTTATTGGCAAGAGATCAACATTTCCTGGGAAAGATGTAACTATAACCTTAATAATGAAGTGAGCATCATATCCGGATAAGTTGTGAAAAATTACTGGAACTATGGAGCAATCTTGGAAAATCAGATTTCATGCATTGTGCGCTGGCCCTCGGTATTTTCTGTTAAAAGAATTTATGAAAAAAAATGAATTGAATTATGATTCTCAGTATTTACCTGTTAAGTGGCAATGGTCCCGGACTCGTTCCTCATCGGCTGCAAACGTTTTTTCACATATATGACAGCAAGTATTTTCCATATGTGAACGTCGTTCCTCTTTAGTCACGGGTTGCATTGGCCTGATGTTCAGCTTCTCCTGTAGAGCTATGGATGCAATTTTTTGCAATTCTAATGCAAACCATTTTTGACAGTTCTTGCCTCGATATGCTCTGTAATATGAGAGCTTAGCATCATGTTTGCAGTGGAAATAGAATCCTATGCTGTGAACTTCATGTTCCTGGATTCGCTGTGTATTTTGATCGTTTCCCTGAATCGACTTCAATATTGATTCAAGATCTACATACACACAAAACGGGACTGGATTCTTATGGTTATAATTCTTATATTCCAACCATTTCTTTTCCTCTGAGGGAAACATAATCCTACAATCGTTTTGTTTCTCACATTCAGGAGTGTGTGATGCTAATTTTTCAGCATAGCGAAAGTAGAGGAAACATCTCTCACATATATAATTTCTACCATTATATTTAGAAGTTTGTTTCGATATGAGTCGAGAAAATTCTTTAATCCAGCAGAAATGATATCAGCTGGCATCATAATCATCGTCATCATCATCCATATGATCTTCATCTTCATCATCATCCTAGCCATAGTCATCTTGTAGCATTAATAGATTTACGTGTCGCTCCATCCTGTGTTTCGTAAGTCTAACTGGAAGGAACGTTCTTTCTCTAGGATGAACACGTTTATTGATAAATCGTTCCGGCCTTCAAATTGTGTAATTTACTTAAGCGTCATGGGAAATGTTATTCCAGTTAAATTTAGCACAGTAGAATAATGTGGATATGATGAGATCTTATCGGAGTGAAAATTTGTAGTATATAGCGCTGATGTTATTGCCTACGCGAAGCATGCTTCATCATTATTTTTAACATTAATGCAAGCTTGCTTTAAAGCAATCTCCTTCGGCAGAGGTATATAAAATGATCCTCGAATCGGTTCAAACTTGTTGATATGCACCGCTAAATGTATTATAGAATGCAGAGCCCAACGACTATATTTCTCTTGAAGCTCTTCTAGTTGAGTGAGTATTGGGTCGTATATATTTAATTTATACCACTCATTCAAATTAACCCCCACACTGATTGGGGCAGTTCTTGCTTGGAAGTACTTAATGTCTTTAATAACTTCATTATCGCCAGTTTCTTTAATAAACTCACCGCAAAACGTTTGTAGCAACTTTAATATGATATTGTTGTTTTAATGTATTCTTAATGCGGCGAGCAAGTAATTTGGAAGCATCTTGCATAAACAGCTTAGGATCTAGGTGGATTATATTCACGATAACACCTGCCCTAATTCTACCTACGAATGCTGTTTTTTTTCCCACTTAAGGGGGGGGGGGGGGGGGGTAAGGTATTTTTGTCTATTTTTTTTGCGTTTTTTTTTATTTTGTCATTTGAATGTCCAACATGTCAAGATTATTGTATTAAAATTTGAAGTCGATTGGAGTAGAACTACCGTAGATATGGAGTTGTAAGTCTCCGTCCCTCCGATCCGGTTTAGAACTGCAGAGAACAGCTACCTGACAGCGCAGCGGGAATTCCGAGCAGCTGCTTCGTTCTCTTTGTTTAACCCCCCGCCGGCGCCATCCCCAACCACCTCAACCACCCCCCCCCCCCCCCGCCGACCACGCGGCCACACCACCCTCCGACCCTCCCCCCCCCCCCCCCCCCCCTCCGACCGCCACCCCCACCCGACCTCCGCATTCCTTTCTTAGTTGAAGGGTCTACATATGTATTTAGATGGTTGTACCTGTGTCTTGTAGAAATTCTGTGTATAAAGTTCACTGTGGAAGTAACGTTCTACCGAACAGTTGTACACGTGCATTGTAGTTTTATTTTAGTTTCCGCTGTCATTTTGCAATTATTATTAGTAAAATGCCAAAAAAGGTTAGCAGAGAAGATCGGAAGAGCACCAGTTCGAAGTTAAATAAACCTAAAACCATAGTACCGCCACATAAACGCAAGAAAGAGTATGTCGAAATCGAAACAAACACTGCGTCGGCAAAAAAAAATAAAATGAACACTTGTGGAGACGTGGCGGAGGATTTTGAAAAACATTATAGAATCGTGGATTTCTTGCTCGTTTTTTCGACCATTTCTACTTTAGTGAAGTGTGTAAAGTGTGATGGAAAATTAAATTTCAATCATGCAAAAAGGAAGGTCTTGCATTCAACATCAAAATTACATGTGAAAAATGTAAAAATCCTCGCTTTGTTCCATCTGCTGAAAGAATTCAATCTGGTGTATATGAAATCAATTATCGATTTAGTTTTGTAATGCGAGTCTTAGGCTTAGGATTAGCTGGATGTAATAAGGTTTGCGGCCTAATGATTTGTCGAGTAGCTTCCTATCAAGACCAACGTATAGTTTATACTTAAAAAAAATGTGTTCAAGTATACAAAATGTTGCGAGTAAATTTTTTTATTCTGCTATGGAAGAAGAGAAAAAAGAAACGTGTGAAGCAAATAATATAGAAGATACATCAGAGTTGACCGTATCAGGTGACGGAACTTGGAAGAAACGAGGATTTTCTTCCTTATATGGCGTGGCTTCTTTGATCGGGTATTATACCGGAAAAGTCATCGATATTTGTGTGAAAAGTGCTTATTGTCACGATTGCAAAACTTGGGGAAAACAAACTCAATTCTGCACAGTATGAAGAGTGGTATGAAGCTCATGTGAATGAAGGAAAATGCCGCGCTAATCATATTGGACCGTCTGGGAACATGGAAGTCGATGCAATTAAAATTATGTTTGGACGTTCAAAAGACAATGGAGTGAAGTATCGCAACTATATCGGAGACGGCGATTCAAAAACGTACACCGGTCTCGTTAATTCTAAACCTTATGGTGACGATTTTCTAATTAACAAAAAGAATGTGTAGGACACGTTCAAAAGCGAATGGGTGCCCGTTTGCGAAATCTTGTGAAAACTAGTGTAGAAGAAAGAACAACTGTGGCCGGAAAAAAAGTAAAAAGAAAAACTCTTTCTGGCAAAGGTAACCTTACAGGGAAAATGATAGACAAACTAACTGTGTATTATGGTCTGGCCATTCGACGAAATCACCATTCTGTGGAGAAAATGCGGGATGCTATTTGGGCAACTTATTACCATTATAGCTCGACAAACGGGAATCCACAGCACCACAAATGTCCGAGCGGCGCAGACTCATGGTGCGAGTGGCAGAAAGCTGCAGCTGCAGAAGACCTCTCGTCATTCAAACACAGTTTTACTGCACTTCCAAGTAATGTTTTAGAAGCCATGAAACCTATTTATGAGGACTTGAGTAAGGACGCACTCCCGGAGCGATGTGTTGGAGGCTTCACTCAAAACAACAATGAAAGTTTAAACCAACTCCTTTGGAAAATTACTCCAAAAATACTGAGTGGTACCTCCAACATTGTTGAAATTGCAGCTCATGTGGCAGCATGTACTTTTAATGAAGCCTGTTTTGCTCTGCTGGCCTTTATGCAAGATATGCATATTAAAATAGGGACAAGTTCTCATGAATGTGCGCGGGCAGTAGACAGCTTTCGAATAAGCAAAGCGGAGCAAACAGCTGCGCAACAAAGCAAAGAAGGCAGAATTCGTCGTAGGCAAGATCAACAAGGTGCTCTAGACATCATAGCTGGAAGCTCTTTACTTTATGGGCCTGGCATCGATGACTCTGTGTAAGTATATGAAACAAAACATTCCTTTATTGATGTTTAATTTTTGTGTAGAAATCTTTCAAACTTTAAACGCGTTTTTCTCACACATAGCATTTTTAAGGTCGGTGAACTCTCTACCTCAAAATCTACCGCACCGATCCTTTTAAAATTTTACACACTCTTTCTACACATAAATTACAAGGTAACGCTGTCGAGTTTTTTATTTTTTTATTTTTTGGTTATTTTACAATAACAAAATTGCCGATTTTTTTAATGGAAAATCGGTATTTTGACTTCCAAGTTTAACCAAAAATTAAAAATCAATAAAAAAAAACTCGACAGCGTTACCTTAAGAAACTTATCAACTAATGAAATATTTTTGGTTTTTTGATTTCAGATAATCCAGTGATGAGTTATGCGGTTCACCGCAATGTAACTTTTTTTTTGCGTCTGCGAAGACTTGCTGTCAATGGCTTATTTCTGCATAATTGTTAATAATAATTTTACATAATATTCCTCAAATATCCTTCTATTATATACTATTTACATAAATAAATATATATTAACAGTGTCGTCAAAAAAAATTATCATAAATATGCCTTTTTTATACCGAATTAACCTTACCCCCCCCCCCCCCCCCCCTTAACAAAATCACTTCTTATTACTCGTTGATTAATGCCTCCACCTCGATGGGGAGCTTTGATTAAAATTCTCAACAATTTAACAGCTGTCCAAATGCCGTTTTCCTAGCATTCTTATTACACTTCCGAAATGCTGCTTGATATTTACGAATGTTTCTGTTGCACTCTTTAATAATATTGTTTTTATTCACAAAATTTGCATCACTTAAACACTTCAAAACATCTTCTCGCAATTTATTAATTAATGAAAAACTTTCATTTATTACTCTGATAGACATTTTTAATTTTTTTTATTCAACACTAACACTTCGAATCACTTAGATTGACTGGTGCTCCCCAAGAGTTTGCTTGCGCTTTTATAGCAACGGTTTGTAAACATGAATGATCCTGCTGCTACAATAATCATTGCACAGGATGAATTCCAACGAATTTGCTTACAGGCTGAGATGATATCGAATTACACGATAAGAAAATCACTCAAATTAATTTGATTACTTTATTTTGCTGGTCGAATTTGCACATAAGATTGTTTACATAAATGCATACATGAAAATGTGAAAATTTGTTTACATTACAATGAAACGTTTCGATCAGCAAAATTCTTGGAACAATAAAATTTTTGGCTGCCTACAGGAAGTGTGGCATCAAATTAAATGAAAAGAATAAATGTGCTGATATAGCTTAAGTTTGTTTACACAGGTGTGCATGACTCATTCAGCTAAAATGCGAATTTGTAAACAGGAAGTTTACACAGGTGTGTATGAACCATGCAGCTTAAATGCGAATTTGTTTACGAATTCCAATGAAACGTTTCGATCAGTAGAATAAACATGAATCATTTGCTGATATTGCTTAAATTTGTTTACAACAGGATGTTTACGAATTCCAATGAAACGTTTCGATCAGTAAAATTCTTGGAATTCGGTTGCTTACAGGAAGTGTGGTATCAAATTACATAAATCATTTAGCGTAATGTGCTGATACTGCAAATTTGCTTTAAACAGGATTAAACTTGTTTTGGAATCATGACTATAAATTGAGGATCTGAATCAGATTTGCAATCAGTTTTATTTTGGAATTCAAGGAAGCAACAACGTCTAGTAAAACAATGGCTGGCGCAATGGAAGAACTAAAGAAGCTGGAGCAATACTCACCAACCCTGAAATCCCAAATGGAGCTGGGCCAGAAATATAAGGTTGTTGCAGCAAGGCGATGCAAAACTGCATTTGGAGATCGTGTGGTTCTCGAGTTGGAAAACTACCACCTTTTTCTTCCTTCGAGGTACCGCAGAATTTCAGAGGACTCTTTGAATGAAATAAACACCAAGGGAGACTTCTACGTAATCAATAAAGGAGTAATCGGACGTTCATACAAAATTCAATTTGTTCAGCATGATGAAAATTTGTACCCAATTAATTATTACAATCGTTAAATAAAAAATCAATAATGTGAAACTAGTTTTTATTATTAGTTAAAGTTACATTTAGTACTAGTGCTCCACAAGATTATGTAATTGAATATGAACCCAGAAAAGGACCTTGGGAGATATATGCTCTGGATCGCTTTCGTTTCCAAGATAGGATTCATAGAACTTCACTTATATTGCTACCAATTTTGAATATAGAACATAGGGAAAAAGTTTATAACTTAAGATTTAGAAATAAATAATTAATTTGATGTGAATAAATAAATATTGAAATTTAATTTGGTTTGATAACATTATTTTCAGCAAAAGAAATTGTATCAATATACCTCACAGCAACCATATTTTTACCTTAAACTTGAAGTTTTCTATTAAATATTTACAGCAAGTGTTGATATTACTTAAATTTGTTTATTTTATGAGAATTCCAGTAAAGCGCATCACACCACATTACTAATTGCCAATTAGCTAATTGCCAATTAGCTAATTACCAACCAAGCTGCTAATTGCCAATTAGCTAATTGATTGAAAAAATGTCGCTAATATCTCGAAAACCAAAGCCCGTAGAGGATTTCTGATGAAAACTTCGTTCCCCCTCCCACCCCACACCGCCAAGAATCCATTTCCATGAGCAAAAATAACTTGAAATATTAATACGCTAATATCTCGAAAACCAGAGCCCGTAGAGGATTTCTGATGAAAATTTCATTACCCCCTCCATATCTTTATTACCCCCCCCCCCCCCCCTCAACATACCTCCCCTCTAGAATCCATTGGCACGAACAAAAATTTCCTACTATTAACTTTAATTATTAGTTCAAAACCAAAAGCCTACATTTAGGCGCTCAAGAAAAATCAATTATTACTAATATTAATTCAAAACCAGGCGCAACACTTGAAAACAACAAAAGCCTACATTTAGGCGCGCCACACATCCAAAAAGTGAAGCAAAAAACTTCCCAAAACCGTAGCATGCTGCCACGTGTGGGCAAAAGTGAAGCAAAAAACTGCCCAAAACCGTAGCATGCTGCCGCGAGTGGGCCAAAAGTGAAGCAGAAAACTTCACATATCCAAGAGAAGCGTAGTACCAGAGCATGCTGGCAGTATCGGCTAATGTCTTACTGACATCTTCTAGAATCTGTTCATGGTGATGTCATGTTGTGAAATTCGAATGATGCTGTGTAGTTCCGGCTAAAGTCGCTAGGGTGCAGTCAAGACCAAATGGCATATCCCGGTAGAACCGGTTAATCCCGCTAGGACGCAGTCGAGACCCAAACCATTACAACCAAGACACAAAACTACATTTAGTATGGGCTCAAACCACCTAGCGACGGTGGCGCCATCTGTGACGAAATCCTGGAGGCTTAAAAAGTGGTCTGGTGCTCTTATAGTTTAACTACTGCGCTCTCGTTTTTGCGGCTCGGGGCAGTTAATAGAAAGATGCCCAAGGTTGAAACAATTGTAACAAATTACTCGCTTATTGTTGAGAGTTTGATGAGTTGATCGTGCAGCGCTCTCGTTTTTGCGGCTCCGGGCAGTTAATTGTAAGATGCCCAGGGTTGAAACAATTGTAATAAATTACTCGCTTATTCTCGACTCTCTTTTTAATCGGGCTCTTTAAATGTTTCACAAAACTATTCGGATTTGTAGGCGACGATGACAATGAAGATGTCGATCTTTCCGATGGTTGAATTTGAATTTGGTTATATTTCACGTAAATGTGTATATCACGTAATAAGGTATTACAGTCATCGTAATCCTTGGATATGCTTCTTGATTTCAGCATGGTTGATTCCATTTATTATATGTTTGGCTATAGAATTTTCGGGAAGCATTCCCTTCCAGCCCAAAGTAAGCATTTTATAAAAGTATTCCTCTGGCGGCTCGTTTTATTTTCGTTTGGATTCCATCATTTTGATATACATATCGGCTACATTAACTATACAATGAAAATCTCTAAGAAATTTATCGACAAATTGTTGCCATGAAAAGAAAAATTCTTGAATACCTTCAATCCACATTTTGGCGGATCCCTTTAATTTAGCCTAAACCGCAAAAATTAGCACTTTATCGTCCCATTGATATGCTTCCTTTAACTGACTAATTCGTTGAATATATTGTTGTGAAGTTAATAACGTCGATATTGACGAGTCAAATTCAGGAAAATTAGCCATTATGCCTCTTAAGTTTCCAAATGGATTATTTAATTGTGGCGTGACATACGGAGCACTAAAAGTTGGCAGTATAGAAAACGCAGGTAATTGCACATTTGCAGCTGTGTTTCTGTGCGAAGGATAATATTGTCCAAGATTATATGATTGCGGCTCTATAGTTGGTACAGAAGATACCACTGATGTCGGCTGATTATATACAGGTAGGTAGGTAGGTATGTGTGAAACTATTGACGGAATTGGCTAATGATGCATTGGTACATTTGATAATGGCGGCGAACTGCACTGCTTGTATGCGTGCGAACAAATAACATTTTGAAATGAAGGGGTCGGAATTGAAGCACAAGTCGTTGAATTTGGAGTTGTCATTTGCGATGACGGTGACGATGATAGAGATGAAAATATCGGATTCGTAGTACATGATGCAGTGGTGTGCGCCATTGGTGATGACACTAACAATGGTTGGAAACCGCCTGATTATGGTACGTTCGAGTGTCCGGACATTTCAATTTCATCACTGGACACACTTTTCTCCTTTTATATGTGAAAAATGTTTTTTTTCAAATTTATCATGAGTTCCACAATTGATAAATTTTGATCACTATCATATTCTTCGAGTCGTTCAATCAGATTAATTCGATTTCCAGTTGTCGCAAGTCCTACATCTCTACACCTTTTCTGGACTGTCTCAACTTTTAAATGTCGAAAACCACCCATTTTGTGTTTCAATTAATACGGAAATTAAAACATTTTATTGAATTCCGTCGAATCCCGTTTAATCCTGTTGAATCCCACTTCTGAGTTGTCAGGAATAACTTTGAGACGATGGAATGATTCGCGATTTTATCTATTTTTTTTTACTTTTAAAACAGAACGCATAATAAACAAAAGACGTCCGATTGATAGCACGTCAGTACTCGAATACTGTGTTTTCATTTTCTTGGCATGGCGACTGCGAAACAGTAGAGTGATGCTGTCAGAGTACAGTAGTACAATTATATTTGTTTTCGTGACAGCATAATCAACAGAGTATTATTCCTGCAACGAACCAAGAATCGCTTCAAGTTAATACACGTATAAGACAGAAAAATGTTTGGGTCAAGAAAAAGCTGAATCAATTTCGCGTTTGACACAGGTGATCTCGTCTGCCGACGAAATGAAAGTTTGGTATTCACAGGCGCATCACAACAGAATTAGTAGTCATATCAACGTATCTTACAGCTGAGTATTATTTTGATGAGGTACAGCAGAGATACAAGCACTAGCTTAACGCTGTGTATGATCATGGTCATCTTTTTAATTTCATAACAGCTAAAGGTGTTGCAAGATCCGGAAGCATTGGGCCAATTCTATTGATGCGACGAACTCCACAAGACTATCTAGACGTCAGAGTAAACAGTGGGGACATGACAATGTACGGCTATCTATATGATCTGATGCAGGATACACCAACTCCTCACATTGTTGGAACCACTCTCTGCTGATGCCCGATTTAAAACATTACATGATCGCTGTCAACGCTGAAAACGAATTTAAGGCATGCTCAGTGAGAAGTGAGAATATATACCTGTGTACAGTCACAATTGTGCACAACCATCAAGATGGTCCATCCAGTAGGCCATGCAGATTACCAAATCCTGGACTATATCGTGTCCCGCTTCAAAGAAATCTAGCTATATACACCATTACGGCAAGTTCTACTAATCTAATCACTATAATACTAGCTGCATGCGTTTGCAAGTATCGACGTGATATAAAACATATTGGAATAAGCTCCAAGATACGTGCGGCAAAAGGGAACGTTTTTCATATAAGGGAAAACTATTGCGGAATTTGGCTCGCTTGCTATTCCAGGTTGCACCGTTAATCCTCTCTTCATATGTTGCTCTTTTTTTTTTATTTGCTCTTCTTCATGCAAAATAAATTTTTTGGTTGCTCTTTTGCAATCGCTTTAATGTAGTACAAAATTTGTTTGTTTAGTTTTGGGATTTTTGTTTGTTTATTTAGCTAATTCTATAATTGTTTACTTCCGTGAATTTTACTTCTTTGATTATTTACTTCTCCAACTTAGTTTATTTTCTTTGGTTTTTAGATTTTTCTGTGATACTTTTTAATATATTGGACGGTGCATCGGCAAATAAATTTCAGAGTTCAGTTAAAGTAAGCAGTTGTTTTAAATCGACACACTGTTCAATCTGTACCTACCTGAAACTACATACAACACTTAGCTTACTACCAGCTTTAAATAAGTTTTATCAGACTGTTGAAGTTTTTCACAAAAGTTATTTTAGTGATTCAAAGTGCCGGAATCAAGGGAAGATTGCAACCGTCGCGAATAGAGTATGGAATCTGAATAACAATCCTCGCTTTCAAATGTAAGGTCAAATGGCTATTTTGATAATGAGGTACGGATCATATTTGAAATGATATGTTTCAATGGTTATTACCAAATCAGATAAGTTCTTGTTTATTGTTATTATTTATTCGATAATTGATTGAGAGTCTTAATGATACGATTGCATTGGGACACGACAGCTGGCGCAGCCGGTAAACTTAGGTAAGAAATTTGAGAATTTCTTGCTTTGGTGTTGTTTTTTTTTCATAGTTAATTTTCTTTTTTTTTAACTTCTCTTAAGATTGTTGAAATTTTTTTGGTAAATTTATTTTTCAGAGATTACAATAAATTAATTGTTTTACTCCCAGGCTAAATTTAAGAATTGCTAGAATATGTGTTGGGTGTGATATTAATTTTATGATAATGCTGTGCTGAGTGTGAGTTTTTGTATCAAGGGTTAATCATTATAGCTGTTTGAAAGTTTTTCAATGTGCTCTAGGTATAAAATGTAAGGTATAAGTAGTTGATTCACAAAAATTTAGAATTCTTTTAAGATAAGCTATGAGTACATTATTTTTACTTGGTGATGTGAATTATGGAAAATTATTAAAATTACAGATAATAAACTAAGTGCAGTATAATTAAGTTTTCAACGTCTCGTTTTCGTGGGGGCGTTAATCGTAACCGCGGGAATACCGGGTAAGGTCGTAATTCCGTCAAACCAACACATATATACTAGGAGCAAAGCTGTTTGGCTACATCAACACACATACATTAGGTGCAAAACTGTTTAGCTACTCCAACACAGATATATTAGGAGCAAAGCTTTTTACCTACTCCAAACACACACATTATGAGCAAGGCTATATTAGTTACTCCAAACAAAAACACCAAGAGCACCGGTACTTTAGCTACTCCGGCCATCGATTATACATACACGTACATACAACAAACGTGCCGTGCCCTAGAATATCTTCGAGTTAAGTCCTCATATGAGAGTACTTGGTACACACTACAGCTCCACATTCAAATATTCCAGAAATTCAACAACCATAACGTGGAAAAGTTCCAAATTTTCTAATGTTCTAGAGTTCGGGTTTAAACCAATTGGTTTGGTCTGCGAAAAGTGATTTTAAGTGTAAAATGACAGTACATTAAGAATGTCGTTATTCATTAGTGTAGATGTCAGTAGGGAGAAGCAACGTCCTGACGAGAGAAGAACTTTTGCGATTTCGAGAATAGGAGGAAATATTGGAAAATAAATCACAAGAGTTGAGAGAGTCCCAGGATAAATTAAAAGGATATGAACAATACTGGTGATATATCGGGGAACGCCTAACATCCGAACTTAAGAAGCAATTGCAAAGGGAGGAATCAGAAGCTCTTCTTTAAGAACTGAATACATGCAGCCAGACAAGTACTAAGGGGGAGACGCTTTATTTATTAGATACAGCTAGTATGCTCGCTAGTGGATAGATGTGTTTTGAAAAGCTCCTTCATATTTTTGTGCAATAGTACAATAGTGATCCAACACAAAACATTATTTCCGCAAAAATATTAGAAAAACTTGAATTGATTGATTCCTTTTATATTAAGTGTAAAAGTGAAGAAAGTGTCTCATTATGATCAAATCCGCAAACTCTAAATCAAATTCGAAAGTAACTGTGCATGACACAAATACTCCAATGCTAACACGAGGGGCAGCTAAGAGTCGTAAGAGCCATGCTAACCAAAATAATGAAAATGGCTCTCTTACAACAGGCAGGTCTAGTTCCATTTGCTCTGCTGATTGCATGGAATTGCTCGAGAGAACGCTCTTAAAGAATTTAATACCAGCATTTTCCGAAAAGCTAGAAGAATTCGAGGAGCGCATCTCCCACAAAATTGATGCTTTAGTCACATCAACACAGGCAGAGCTAACTAGACTGAGTGATGAAATGGAACAGCTGAAAGTAGAGCTCGCTGAAACTCGTCATGAAATGGATGATATTCGTCGCATTAGCAGATGCACTGATGTTATTTTTACCGGCATTCCTTATGTCCAGAATGAAAACCCAAGGCAAATACTGAATCAAGTTTCTGCTAAAGTAAATTATATGCTCCCAGCTAATGTGACAGTATTTAGACCAAAGCCATCAGCTCTCAAACAAAATAAGCGTGGATCGATAGTACCAATTGTTGTAAAGTTTCCTATCCATGCTAACCAAAGGGAGTTTATTTACAAATTTAAGAGGTCCGGCACCGTCACATTAATTTCTCTCCGATAATAAGATCAATGTGTTCGAAAGCCTTACACAACGTAATTATAAAATTCTGCTTTAAAATCTAACAAAAAGGGTTACTTACACGCAGCTTTTACTCGTAATGGTGAAGTCTTTGTTCGTGTAAAAAAAGAGGAGACACCAATCAAAGTTACAACACTGGATGCTCTGCAGACAATCATCGCTGAAGCGAACTCAGAAGGAGCTGGTAGTAGTAATGCGAAATAGGAACCTTGATATGTTTTTTTTTGCTTATCTCTATCTATCTCTTCTTTATTCTTTTTTTATCTCCTTTTGTTAAATGTTTGTAATGCTTGTGTCATCCGCAAAACGATCGCTGAAACTGATGATCTATACTCACGTCTTCTAAAGTTCTTTTGGTTTTCGCACATTAGAGTTAGTGGGTGATAGCATCTCTCCATTGGTGAAAGTAAGAACGCTTTTTAATATCTTTAGCTCTCGCGCAAATAGGTTTAACATATGCAGTTTCAATGCCAGAAGTCTTAGAAATAAAATCGGTCTGCTGCAGGATATATTTTCTGGTACTACTGTTCATGCAATATTGGTATGCGAGACTTGGCTTACTAGCGATCTAGCCTCACAATCGATATCTTTGCCAGGTTACACTGTATTACGAAATGATCGTGTTGGCAGAATTGGAGGAGGTGTTGCGATCAATGTTCATAATTCCTTAAAGGCGACGATAACATAATCCTCTGCTGCAGAAGATAAATAGGAATTCTTAAGTGTTGAGGTTGACTCCGATTTCGAAAAGTGTCTCCTAATAAGCATCTATTGTCCGCCAAATATTTTTAATGATGAAACTGCAATGCCTTTCAAAGACTCAGTGTTACAGCAGATCCTAAAAAGTGATAACGTAGTCGTTTGCGGTGCTATGAATGTAAATAATCTTAGTTCTTGTTCCACTACTGAGAATTTACATTACTTATACAGAACGCTCAACTTAAAAATGGTTAATAACCTGCCAACTTATTTTAAAACTGCTAACCCACCTAAGCTCGACAACACACACAACAAGGCTCTATTTCATAATTAAATTAGTCCACCAAGTGAATTTGATCATGATTTCCTATTCATGACCTATGACCTGAAATCGAAACCTGTCCCTAGAGTAACTTCTTTCTTTTATCGCGACTTCAAAAATATAAATCTTGAACAGCTTGTATCAGAATGCCGACAAACAACATGGGAAAACCTATATAACTCAGTATCCGTAGATAACAACTTTTGAAGCCACACTTTTAAATCTATACAATAAACATGTCCCACAGGGAGTTTGTAATATAAAAAATAAAGGCTGCCCATGGTTGACTCCTCAAATTCGCAGTTTACTGCCGGAACGTGATTTCCTTTATAGACGCTATAAAGCTACGCGCTCTGATGAGATTCGTAGGATATACAAGCAAGTTCGTAATAGAACCAGTGTAAAGATAAAATATTCAGAACAAGCATATTTTAATAGTAAACTTGACGCGAAATTACCACCAAAGAAACTATGGGCAAACATTAGAAGTTTTGGGTTTAATGGGCGTGAATCCACAAAAGTATGTGTAGATCCAAATGCATTGAATAACTACTTCGCAGGAAATTCGTCAGCGCCTAATACTTTTTCACAAGCTTCACCCACTGATATTTCTGCTGAAGAATTTTATTCTGATGGCTTTGCTTTTCGGAACATTGATGAAAGAGTAGTTTTACTGACTATGTCCTCTATTAAATCTAATGTAATGGGACCAGATGAGCTACCTCCCCGTTTTATTAAATTTATTGGGCCAGATATAGCTAGGATACTAGCTCATATCTTCAAAGACTGCCTCATGACATCTCAGTTTCCTACTGAATGGAAAAAAGCTCTAGTGGCTCCCATTCCAAAAAAGTCTAATAGTTCTCTGGTAAGTAATTACCGTCCAATTAGTTTTCTCGGTTTCTTAGCCAAGGTCTTTGAAAAAGTGCTCTATTCGCAAATCACGGAATATGTAGACCGCAAGGGTCTCTTAACCCACTGCCAATCAGGATTCCGCTGTAATCATAGCTGTGAAACTGCGATGCTTAAAGTAACATCAGACATTCACGAGGCTTTAGATAATGACCATCTATCAATATTAGCACTACTTGATTTCAGCAAAGCGTTTGATTCTATTAACCATAGTAATTTGTTGCAAAAGCTGTCTCGCCAATTCTCTTTTTCATCATCAGCAGCTAAACTAATTTACAGCCTTCGAAATAGGCGCAGCCAAGTTGTAAGAGTACATGACCAGCTCTCAGATACAGCATTCTTACACCGCGGTGTTCCTCAAGGATCTATATTAGGTCCATTATTATTCAGTCTTTACATAAACGATCCTCCTGCTGCCGTCGTGGATGCATCAATTCATATGTATGCTGATGATGTACAGATATACTTAACCACACCCATAGGCTTAATGGAAGACTGTGTATGCAGGTTAAACGATGATTAACAACGCATTTATAACTGGCCTTTGCGTAATAAATTAGACTTAAATCTTGACAAATCTACATGCCTGGCAGTTTATAGGAATAAAATCGATTCTCTCTCCTTACCAGCCATATTTGTCAATAAAACGAAGTTTGTCTACGTTGATTCTTCAAAAAGTCTGGGCTTTAAACTCAATTCAAGATTTTCTTGTTGTGACCACATTAGTGCTACCTTAGGTAAAATATATGGCTGCCTAAGAAGATTATGGCTAAATTCAGAATTGCTAGCACTTCATGTTCGGAAAAAACTTGCCAAATCCCTAATTCTTCCTTATTTTACTTATGGCTGTATAATCCGTCTGCCGGAGAAGGCTCCTAGTGGCTTATAATGATGTACTTCGCTTTATATATAAACTATCTCGAGGTAGTCATATCTCCCCATACATTACTTCTTTGCTTGATTGTCCATCAGAAGCCTACTTAACTCAATATAAGCTAAAGTTTTTAAATGGACTCATATTCAGCCAGCTGCCAGGATACCTATTTGAAAAGCTGAGTTTCTTGCAGTCGAGTAGACATAGGAATCTCCTAATACCGCGATGTAGATCCCAATACGGGCAGCGTTCTTACTTTGTCCAATGCGTTCGCAAATGGAATCTGTTACCACATGATATTCAACTTACTAGGACCAGGGGGACTCTCAGAAGACAATTAAAATCAATTGATATACTATAAAAATCGGATCGGCTCGTTTTGGATGACTTTGCTAAGTAAATATTTACCAACATAGTTTTTATTTTTTACTGGAGTGCATTATTTAGTTATGTTTAGTCTTATTTTTCTATATTTGTTATTCTTTTTTTTCGTTTAATTTTCTTTTTTTTTCTATTAAATTTTCACTTTTATTTTAATTTTACTCATTGCAAGTTTTCTTAGCTCTTTCTCATTTTTGTCATTTCATAATACGTCGTCTTTTGCTTTAACTTTTTTCTCCTCGATTAATGCCTACATGTAATGTACATTTAAAGATCTTGTTATCTTAGTACTACTCCAAAAAAAAAAAAAAAATGTGTAAGATATCGGTTGATGGACGATGCATACTATCTGGTAAGTTGAGAAGAGCTAAAGGGAAGGAGCATGCAAAACAAGGACCCGGACACGACATTAGGGAATATTCGGACAGATTGAAGGATTTTTTGAATCAAATGAAAGCAGCAGTTTCAGCTAAGTATCCTGGTAAGGATGGGGGTTCGAGTGCAGAGCTGCAGGCTGATGCAGTAGCCACATTAAAAGCAGGCGTGATGAACTGGATGACTGAAGGATATCGAATAGGCTAAAATTTCCAGTCTTTGGACGAAGCACGGGAAGAAGCAGATTACTTCGAGAGGGACACTAGGCGACTGCAAGTAAGAGAACCAGGAATGCTAAACTATAACGGGGCAGGCATTAGAAGAAGTCCACCGAAGAGTTGGAGTACGGACAGAGTTGACAAAGACGAGAACAAACGGACAGCAACCCCACCAAGACAAGGGCCAGCTTCGTCAGGGATATTCAGAAACCCCTCTGCATAACTAAAGAAACCCAGAATTATCAAGTGCTTCCAGTGCGGAGGCAGGGGCAAATTGCGAAGAAATGTACAGAGAGGGCAGTCCCTTTACTGTATTAGATGTCGAATATATGGACACGTGGCGACAAAGTGTGGAAAACAACAGGGAAGGTTTATGGATACACAAGTTAGCACCCCAGTGGTAAGTCAGGCTGAGATATGTGTGAAAAAATACATTGCTGATCAGGGAAACGGGAATCTGCAATTGGGGACTTTTACCGCATCTGCCATCAACTAACAAGAGTAGAGACAACGAAAGTCTTACATGAAGTAGCCAGTGAAGTAGAGCGAAGTTTATTTAATAATTGTATAGTTACTGTTGAATTGGATTTGTTATAAATGTTAAATTGGTTTTACTGGTTGACACAGGGACAACGAGCAATGTGATTAAAGTAAATCGTATCAAAGGAACTACGCCTATACAAACGTTACAAAATATCGAAATAGAGGATTGTTTGCGGCACAAAGAAGCTCAATTGGAGAATGTACAGCCAGTTTAACGCCATATAGCCATATATGACACGGATTCAATCGGCGCTGATGGAATACTGGGTATTGAATTTCTCAGAGATAGAGCTATCATTGATAATATCCATAAGAGATTGTCAGTGTGAGCTATAGAAAAGTGCAAGGACCGAGTACCGCTCTTTGGTTCCATCACACGGAAAGAAAAAGTTGAAGTCATAGGGCTAAAAAGGTGTACACCAGGAAGCCCAGGTAAACCTAACTGGAAAGAAGTGCCTAAACCAATAATATTAAGATTCGGCTTGAAGATTGAATTACAAAATTAAAAAGGGAAGGGAAATACCCGAACGAGAGAACCCGCAAGCGAAATCACAGAAGAAAGATGTGATGAATACAAAGTAATTACTAGCAGAGGCAGTGGAAGAGGGACAAGGGGAGGAAAATACATTGACCGCAGCTTTTCGCAGAAGATTGGATCAGCTTATTTGGAATTAGCAGACAGCCGCTCAGACTATTTGCTAACGCAGTCACTGTCATGGCCCCTTCCTCCACTTCCTGAAGAAGATAGGCATATGCGACAGTGAACTGTGTCGACTGTGCGAAGAGGAAGATGAAACCTCGATGCACGTTATATGCGAGTACTCAGCACTTGCAGGTCTAAGGCTGCAAATCACTGGAAGAGAACTTATCTCTCCAGATAATGTCTGCAGTCTAACTCCGAAAGCAATAATCGAGCTCATTAAAAGACTCGATTTTGCCTAATCACTATAGGGAAGGCACAATAGATCAACTATGGTCGCGGTGTCCGCAAGGTCCTCGAGGCCTAGTCGCCCCTACTCTTAACATTAACATTAACATGTACTTCAGGATCGCTTAAGTCTTCACAGGTTTTAATGTTTTTGACGTTTTCAATCCAGCTATCTTCTCCTTCAATGATGAGCCGATTACCATCGCGGCACAAAATATCTCTTCCTAATAAGACATTTTCGTTAATATATTCATCTTCGACTATGAGTGCTTCCTTAAAATACGTATTGTTGTCAATTTCTAACAATACAGGAATTTTTCCAGTACACATGTACTGACCTCCAGCAAATCCGGTTAATACATTATTGCGATGAACTTGTTGTCCAATGTCGCGGTCGAAAGAGTTTCCGATTAGGGTTCTTTTACTTCCAGGGTCCACAAATGAGTTAGTTATTTTACCTATGATTTTGATTTCTTTCATAATGAGATCATCGGCGGCGGTTGGTAAAGAATTATCTTCAATTTTGTGGATTGTCGGTTTCCATTTTTGATCGGCCGCAGTGTGAGGATTAGCGAATCTAGCAGGACAAAATTGTAAACAATATCCAATGAGCATATATGCCGACGGTTTCACAAATTGTGTATATAAAGTGATGAAGGATTAGAATAAATGATAAATACATTGATTTTAAATAAACAAAAAATCTATATTCGTTAAAAAAAAAATTTACAGCAATTTCATACCATAATGATTAGAGTTATCAATTTTCAGACCCGATCCTTTCGATTTGATGAAACTTTCAGAATCAGTTAAGTATTAACAAAATATTAGACACATATATTTTTGTTTATCCTGCCGACCTAAAGTATTGGATACAGGGTGACTCAAGTTTTAATGTTTTCAATGTCGACGTGTTTTTTAATTTGCTGATTATTTGGGATCGGGTTACACGATTCTTTACGATATTTTAAATTAAAAAATTAAAAGAAATCAAAAAAATTTATTAAATAAAAAACATGTTGAAAAAAAAAACACAATTATTAAGAATTTTTGGTTTTTAACCACCTGCGGAAAAGAAACGCTCACTAAAAAATATTGCTGCTGTAATGCTCTAACGTTAAAACATATTAATATCAGAAATTTGCGGCTGTCCAGCTTTAAGTTTAGAAAATAAAAATTTTTTATTAGCGTCTCTGCAAAATTCCATATGAAAAGTTTAGTATTTGCTCCAATAAAACTGTCCTTTTATTGTTTTTCAGATAAATACCTACTTAATGAAATATGTGTTTAAAAGATTTATAATAATAGTTCTGTTTTATTATTTTATAAATTTTATAATGTTATTTTTAGTGCAAAACGAGTATTCTATAATAATAATATAAAAATGTACTGCTATTGACACTTACAGGTATAAAACTGTGGTACTTTCGAGTGCAATTGCGTTGACACGATCATATCAATTTTTAATTTTTAACATCGGACAGTAAAATGATTATGAATTATTTCATAGGATTTTATATTCTGAAGAACCTCTGAGTACAATAAAAACGCCTAGAAGTGATCTTTATCTCAATATACGTAAAATTCTTTAATTCTATTTGGCAACACCAAGAACGGGTTGCTCGATTTAGTCCATTTTCGAAATGGTACTTACTATTTTTACAAAAACACTGTGTACAAAATGCTAGCTCTCTACATCTCAGGCAGTGCAATATATAGTGAAAAACAAAATTTTTGTATGGCAACGCTATACGAAGGATTATCTGATTTGTCTCATTTTTAACTAAGCTCTACATGTTTTTTAAAAACGCCATGTACAAAATTTCAGTTTAGGTAAACGCGTTAAAAATGGAGACTTCAAGTAAGTATAGTTAAGTGTGGCATAAAAACACTGTGTGCAAAATTTTAGCTCTCTAAAAAAAGCGTATATAGCAAATATGGCAAGCCCTTAGTAATGTTATTAGGCACAAATATAATTATTTTATATAGACAGTTGAATTATGAAAATCTTATTTTACTGCGTTCCGTTTCTCGTTCAGAATAAATTTTTTAGTCCATGACGTTCTTTTTGTCGGGCCGAACGATTTAGTTTCAATCTGGCATCGCTTTTTTTCGGACTCCGAACCGTTCTGAATGCACCTGAATTTTTCCAGATTCAAGCAGAACGATTTTAATTTATATTCGTGAATGTGTTGTTTGCAATTTAGAAGAAGTGGTATTAGTTTAGTTTAAGTTGCCTTTGTTGGAAAATAGCTTTATTTTTCATAAATAACAATTTTTTTCGAATTAATACTAGCTTTTATCAAGTGGAAGAAATGTCAAATACTTGAAATGGTTCTGTTTCGTTCCATTTATATGAGCACAGAACTAAATTATGACATCGTTCTGGCGATTCATACAGACTCATTCAGAATGAGAAAAGGAACGCAGCATTTTAATTCAATAAAAATTGCTGTCGTTCAACGTGTTTTGTTCCAGAAAAGGTACAGATAACAACGAAAATACTTCTTGTGCAATGATACCGCGACTTTTTTGAGAACATATCGTAAACTGGAAATGAACGGGTTTGATGATATCAAAAATCTGTTAAAAAGGTCTGTATGCATTTTAACCTTGATTGGCGAAGTTTTCATCGCGAAAAACTCTCTATACCTTCTAATATCTTTATTTCTTGCCTCCTGCGCTTCTTCTGACAGCTATCCTATAAGGAGAATGCAATAGGTAATAATATCCATTCCATAGAAAATCCTTTTGTGAACGGTAATCACTCGATTTTGTTGTTTGGGACCTGTTGATGAGACGAATAAGCGTTGAAACTTTGCCACCCTAATAAAATACATACGGCATATTGTACCACGGATATTCCTTTAAATACAAATCTCTTGTATTGGTTGCACATGTGCCAAAGGCGACTTCATTTATAGAATAGGCATTGCCCAACGTTACTAAAATTATGTGAAAGCGTTCAGTAAGCTCTTGACTGACTACTGTAATTCTTGCACTCGTTTATGCTGCCGGAAAAACCGCCTGGATGTATTGCCATCATTGGTATTGCCAGCATGCTGTGTAGTTGCAGTACGCATATCGACCAATAACCTGTCACTGCGGAATCTTTCTTGGATATTTTTTTTCCTAGCCGCTATCTTGGCTATGTTTTCAAATCCCTGAACTTGCCAGGCTTTTATATCAAGCCTATACGCTATGTGCAATATACATTCCATAAAACGTATCCATGAATGTAATGGTGATATTCCAAAGGACAATGACAATCCACGGCTTTATTCGAAAATGCTGTTGGATTATTCATTTCCTTTAGTTTTGCTCCAACTTAATTAGGCGGCAATATCGACGTGTTGAAGATGCAGCTGGGTTTTGCCACACAACCTTTTTCCCCAACACTGGTATTTAAAATTCAAATATAATTGAATGGGAACCATTGATACACTAAAAAGATTTATGTCTGTTTGGCCCTGTAATGAAAATGTCTGCTTGTATTGTTTTTGTTGAGATCCATCACATGTCCATTTCATTGAAATACTTAGTTAGTCTTTCTATGGTATGGTTAAACCAAAGACTCAAGTTTACAATTAGTAGATACATCAATAACTTTTATTTCTGCCGGATAATATTTTTTCTTGTCCTGTTTAATTTGATCGTATGAAGGAAAGAGATTTTTGACTATTTTTGTTGGACTTTTGCCGAATAATATGGTATTGATGTGTAGATAAATTGGCATCAATTATCATGGCAAATGCCTCGTCAGAATCAGCGTTTAGTATTTAACACAGCTTTTTTATATCAGTACCCATATTATATGAAGTTAGAGAGAATTCCTTGACCAGTTTTGCTGAATCACTCTTCCTCGTTTTGGGAAGGCCATCTGGATAGTTATACTTTTTTCCTCACTTCCTTTTGAAACCAAAAGTCTCTTTATCTTTCGCTTTTTCATTGCATTCTCCAAAAGGTTTTGGTGATGTGCCTGGTCTTTTTAGTGTTCCTACTGCAGACCTTGATCAAATTGATTGTTTGTTTCTCTGTATATAGTCAGGTAAAATGTAATATATGCCTAACCAGATTGAATTTGCAGCTAAAAAGAGACCCCGGAGTCTACTATTTTCCACACTTTCTCAACTTTGAAGCAAAACGTAGTAATTGTAACCCTCAGTTTTTTCAGAGAAAGCTTAGCTGTTAAATATAATAATTTTGGGCAGATAATTCAAAAATTGCTTCCTTATGACCGACTTTGTCCGATTGCAACCAGCAATAAAAAATTTGTCTTTGTGTTAGTTTAGAGCTCATTCTGAAAATAAAAAAATATATATGAGTGCCACAAAAACACGCCAGTTATTTTTTGTTTTCCTGAAAGCCAATTCGACAAGGTTTCATGTCTGTGTGGTTTTAAATCGGAATTACATGGAATACCTAACTACATCAGTAGTTAAATAAAGAAATTCTCTAAAGTGCTGCCTCTTTTATACCTACGCTTTCATTTGTATTTTATGCAATAATATATAAATGCATTACGATAAAAATATATCAAAGTTATCTTGGAAGAAGTACTTTAAATAAATGCAACAACTAAACAAAACTCAATCACCGTTTTTTAAAAACATTCGAATAATACGACTTGTAGCGCAATCTCTGAGCAATTATCACATCTAACTACTTTCAAGGCCTATTATTTCTTATAGATGACCGATATTATATATGGCATTCAGATTACAGTTAACGCTATTGTTAAAAGGTAAAACGAAGAGCTAATAATCGCTTTATTTGGCTTTGATATTTTGAATTAAATCCCGCTAGATTTGAAAATTCTCATACTGTGGCGGCGGTTTTATTATCTCTCTCTGGGCAGTTGACAGTTTGATGAGTTGTTCGTCGACATATCGTGCAGCGCTCTCGTTTTTGCGGCTCGGGGCAGTTAATTGAAAGATGCCCAGGGTTGAAACAATTGTAACAAATTACTCGCTTATTTTCGACTCTCTGTTTCGCAAAACTATTCGAATTTGTAGACGACGATGACAGTGAAGATTTCGATCTTTCCGATGGTTGAATTTGCATTTGGTTATATTTCATGTAAATATGTATATCACGTAATAAGGTATTACAGTCAACGTAATCCTTGGTTATGCTTCTTGATTTCAGCATGGTTGATTCCATTTATTATATGTTTGGCTATAGAATTTTCTGGAAGCATTCCCTTCCGGCCCAAAGTAAGCATTTTATGAAAGTATTGTTCGTTTTATTTTCGTTTGGATTCCATCATTTCAATGTGTATATCGGCTACATTAACTGTACAAAGAAAATCTCTAAGAAATTTATCGACAAATTATTGCCATGAAAAGAAAAATTCTTGAATACCGTCAATCCACATTTTGGCGGATCCCTTTAATTTAGCCTGAACCGCAAAAATTAGCACTTTATCGTCCCATTGATATGCTTCCTTTAACTGACTAATTCGTTGAATATATTGTTGAGAAGTTATTGACGTCGATATTGACAAGGCAAATTCAGGAATAATAGCCATTATGCCTCTTATGTTTCCAAATGGATTATTTAACTGTGGCGTGACATACGGAGCACTAAAAGTTGGCAGTATAGAAAACGCAGGTAATTGCACATTTGCAGCTGTGTTTCTTTGCGAAGGATAATATTGTCCAAGAATATATTATTGCGGCTCTATAGTTGGTACAGAAGATACCACTGATGTCGGCTGATTATATACAGGTAGGTAGGTAGGTATGTGTGAAACTATTGACGGAATTGGTAAATGATGCATTGGTACACTTGATAATGGCGGCGAACTGCCATGTTTGCATGCGTGCGAAAAAATAACATTTTGAAATGAAGGGGTCGGAATTGAAGCACAAGTCGTTAAATTTGAAGTTGTCATTTGCGTTGACGGTCACGATGATAGAGATGAGAATATCGGGTTCGTAGTACATGATGCAGTGGTGTGCGCCATTGGTAATGACACAAACAATGGTTGGAAACCGACTAATGATGCTACGTTCGAGTGTCCGGACATTTCAATTTCATCACTGGACACATTTTTCTCGAATTGTATTTGAGAAATTGTTTTTTCCAAATTTACCACGAGTTCCACAATTGATAAATTTTGATCACTATCATATTCCTCGAGTCGTTCAATCAGATTATATTGATTTCCAGTTGTCGCAAGTCCTACATCTCTACACCTTTTCTTGACTGTCTCAGCTTTTAAATGTCGAAAACCACCCATTTTGTGTTTCAATTAATACATTAAAACATTTTATTGAATTCCGTCGAATCTCGTTTAGTCCTATTGAATCCCACTTCTGAGTTGTCAGGAATAACTTTGAGACGATGGAATGATTCGCGATTTAATCTATTTTATTTTACTTTTAAAACAGAACGAATAATAAACAAAAAAACGTCCGATTGATAGCACGTCAGTACTCGAATACTGTGTTTTCATTTTCTTGGCATGGCGACTGCGAAACAGTAGAGTGATGCTGTCAGAGTACAGTAGAACAATTATAGTTGTTTTCGTGACAACATAATCAACAGAGTATTATTCCTGCAACGATCCAAGAAACGCTTCAACTTAATACACGTATAAGACAGAAAAATGTTTGGGTCAAGAAAAAGCTGAATCAATTTCGCGTTTGACACAGGTCCTCTGTCGACGAAATGAAGTTTGGTATTCACAGGCGCATCACAACAGAATTAGTAGTCATATCAACGTATCTTACAGCTGGGTATTATTTTGATGAGGTACAGCAGAGATACAAGTACTAGCTTAACGCTGTGTATGATCATGGTCATCTTTTTAATTTCATAACAGCTAAAGGTGTTGCAAGATCCGGAAGCATTGGGTCAATTCTATTGATGGGACGAACTCCACAAGACTATCTAGATGTCAGAGTAGACAGTGGGGACATGACAATGTACGGCTATCTATATGATCTGATGCACGATACACCAACTCCTAAAATTGTTGGAACCATTCTCTGCTGATGCCCGATTTAAAACCTTACATGATCGCTGTCAACTATGGTGATCATACTTACTTCAGGCTGGAAGAAAATGAATTTAAGGCATGCTCAGTGAGAAGTGAGAATATATACCTGTGTACAGCCACAACTGTGCACAACCATCACGATGGTCCATCCTGTAGTATTGATGATATATATGACCGCCACACCAAGACAGAACCCAAAGATCCAGCTATAATATGCAAGCGAAAAGACAGGAAATTCTTCCAAACTCTACCAAAATAATCCATCTACATGATGATTCTTGCATTAAGAAAGACTAAGGAGATAACTCTGACATCTCACAGAGTAGAGAGTAAGGGTCATCAGCAGAAATTTTAAGGAAATAAACTCAGCCAAGGCAATAATATACTTCAGCAAGCGTCCTGCCACCTTTTAGGCCAACGTTTTAGGCCATGCAGATTACCAAATCCTGGACTATGCCACCGCATCTGAAATAATATATCGTGTCCCGCTTCAAAGAAATGTTGCTATACATACCATTACGGCAAATTCTACTATTTTAATCACTATAATACTAGCTGCATGCGTATGCAAGTATCAACGTGATATAAAAGATATTGCAATAAGCTCCAAGATACGTGCTGCAAAAGGAAACGTTTTTCAGATAAGGGAAAACCATCAACATCTGAAACACCGATCGAAGCCCACTTCAACTGAGTATTTCCATCTGGCGGCCCCCAATATGCTCAGTAACTGAATATATCTAGCGTAACCAGAATGACGAATGTCACTATACCACAATTAATTGAGTGCAGTACGTTTACCAACTCTCGCTGCATATGTTGCTCTTGGTGTAACAAGTAAAGTGTTCTTTTAATTGCGGAATTTGGCTCGCTTGCTATTCCGGGTTGCACCGTTAATGGTCTCTTCATATGTTGCTCTTATTTTTTTTTGTTTCAATTGCTCTTCTCCATGCAAAAAAATTTTTTTCGGTTGCTCTTTTGCAATTGCTTTAATGTAGTATAAAATTTGTTTGTTTAGTTTTGGGATTTTTGTTTCTTTCTTTAGTTAATTCTATAATTGTTTACTTCCGTGAATTTTACTTCTTTGATTGTTTACTTCTGCAACTTACTTTATTTTCTTTAGTTTTTAGATTTTTTCTGTGATACTTTTTAATATATTGGACGGTGCATCGGCAAATAAATTTCAGAGTTCAGTAAAAGTAAGCAGTTGTTTTAAATCGATTTTCTCCACTCCTAACTATCTAAGTCAAAATTAAACACACTGTTCAATCTGTATCTACCTACAACTACATACAACACTGAGCTCACTACCAGATTTAAGTAAGTTTTAACGGACTGTTGAAGTTTTTCACAAAAGTTATTTTAGTGATTCAAAGTGCCGCAATCAAGGGAACACGAATCATTAGACGTTTCTCATCAACTTAATTTAAAAAGAAATTTATTCAAAAATATTAATTATTGTTTACAAGGCTTGGAGGTGAATGATTTCAATATTCTACAATTCAATAAAAAAAGCACAAGACCACTTGAACACAAAAACATCTCTTCTCTAGATTTCTACAAAATTTTTAGATTGCAACCGACGCGAATAGAGTATCGAATCTAAATAGCAATCCTCACTTTCAAATGTAAGGTCAAATGGCTATTTTGATAATGAGGTACGGATCATATTTGAAGAGATATGTTTCATAGTTATTACCAAATCAGATAAGTTCTTATTTATTGTTATTATTTATTCGATAGTTTAATTATGTTCATATAATTGATTGAGAGTCTTAATGATACGATTGCATTGGGACACGGCAATTGGCGCATTCGGTAAACTTAGGTAAGAAATTTGAGAATTTCTTCCTGTGGTGTTGTTTTTTTTTTCATGGTTAATTTTCTTTTTTTTAAACTTCTTGTTGAAATTTTTTTGGTAAATTTATTTTTCAGAGACTACAATAAATTAATTCTTTTACTCCCAGGCTAAATTTAAGAATTGCTAGAATATGTGTTTAGTGTGATATTAATTTTATGATAACGCTGTGCTGAGTGTGAGTTTTTGTATCAAGGGTTAATCATTATAGCTGTTTCAAAGTTTTTCAGTGTTCTCTAGGTATAAAATGTAAGGTATAAGTAGTTGATTCACAACAATTTTGAATTCTTTTTAGACAAGCTATGGGAACATTATTTTTACTTGGTGATGTGAATTATGGAAAATTATTAAAATTACAGATAATAAATTAAGTGCAGTATAATTAAGTTTTCAACTTCTCGTTTTCGTAATCGTAACCGCGGGAATACCGGGTAAGGTCGTAATTCAGTCACACTAACACATATATACACTAGGAGCAAAGCTGTTTAGCTACACCAACACACATACATTAGGAGCAAAACTGTTTAGCTACTCCAACACAGATATATTAGGAGCAAAGCTGTTTACCTACTCCAAACGCACACATTATGAGCAAAGCTACATTAGTTACTCCAAACAAAATCTCCAAGAGCACGGGTACTTTAGCTACTCCGACCATCGATTATACATACACATATATACAACAAACGAGCCGTGCCCTAGAATATCTTCGAGTCAGGTCCTCATATGAGAGTACTTGGTACACACTACAGCTCCACATTCAAATATTCCAGAAATTCAACAACCATAAAGTGGAAAAGTTCCAAATTATCTAATGTTTTACATTTCGGGTTTAAACCAATTGGTTTGGACTGCGAAAAGTGATTTTTAAGTGTAAAATGACAGTACATTAAGAATGCCGTGATTCATTAGTGTAGATGTCAGTAGGGAGAAGCAACGTCCTGACGAGAGAAGAACTTTTGCGATTTCGAGAACCGGAGGAAATATTGGAAAATAAATCACAAGAGTTGAAAGAGTCCCGGATATATTAAAAGGATATGAACACTACTGGCAATGTATCGGGAAACGCCTAACAACCGAAATTAAGAAGCAATTGCAAAGGGAGGAATTAGAAGCTCTTCTTTAAGAACTTAATACATACAGCCAGACAAGTACTAACGCGGAGACGCTTAATTTATTAGATACAGCTACTTTCGACGAGAGAATGCGTAGGAACAAGCAGCAGAAGAATGCCAAAAGGAGTATCAGCCTCTAATAAAGAAAGTAGAAGTTCTTAAAGCAGAGAATTTAACCGAGGAATTAGAGAAGGAAATAGGACTTGGTCCAAATACACAGGAAAAGGAAAAAGGCGCAGAGTCACAAAAAATTGGTGGACGAAGAAGGTTGTTATTCTGAGAGGCAAAACAAGGTGAAAGTGTTAAAAGAGCTAAAATCCACTGTTCAACACCCAAGTCAATCTGTAGATCAAAGGACGAATAAGGACATAGAGAGTCGCTTACGAAAATCCACATCACACGGACAACAAGACAACATGGTTGATGAGAAATTCATGGATATGGTGTACAAATATATCCAAATGTTTTCGGGGGAATGGCAGGCAAAACTAGTAAAGGAAGTGCACCGCTTCCTAAAGTGCTGAAAATACCTTTACGATCGTCTTAAGGCCGAAGAACAAAATATCTTCATCAACTGTGTAAGATATTGGCTGATGGACGATGCATACTATCTGGTAAGTTGAGAAGAGCCAAAGGGAAGGAGCGTGCAAACAAGGACCCGGCCACGACATTAGGGAATATGCGGACATATTGAAGGATTTTTTGAATCAAATTAAAGCGGCAGTTTCAGCTAAGTATCCAGGTAAGGATGGGGCTTCGAGTGCAGAGTTGGAGGCTGATGCAGTAGCCACTATTAAAGCGGGCGTGATGAACTGAATGACTGAAGCATATAAAACAGGCTGAAATTTCCACTCTTTGGACGAAGCACGGGAAGAAGCAGATTACTTCGAGAGGGACACTAGGCGACTGCAAGTAAGAGAACCAGGAATGCTAATCTATAACGGGGAAGGCATTAGAAGAAGTCCACCGAACAGTTGGAGTACGGGCAGAGTTGACAAAGACGAGAACAAACGGACAGCAACCCCACCAAGACAAGGGCCAGCTTCGACAGGGATATTCAGGAACCCCTCTGCATAACTAAAGCAACCCAGAATTATCAAGTGCTTCCAGTGCGGGAGGGAGGGGCAAATTGCAGTCCCTTTACTGTATTAGATGTCGAATATATGGACACGTGGCGAGAGAGTGTGGGAAGCAACAGGTAAGGTTTATGGATACACGAGTTAACACCCCAGGGGTAAGTCAGGCAGAGATATGTGTGAAAAAATGCATTGCAGATCAGGGAAACGAGGATCGGCAATTCGGGACTTTTACCGCAGCTGCCTTCAACTAACAAGTGTAGAGACATCCAAAGTCTTACAGGAAGTATCCAGTGAAATAGAACTAAGTTTATTTAATATTTGTATAGTTACTGTTGAATTGGATATAGGTATAAAGGGTAAATTGGTTTTATTGGTTGACACAGGAGCAACGAGCAATGTGATTAAAGTAAATCGTATCAAAGGAACTACGCTTATACAAACGTTACAAAATATCGAACTAGGAGGATTGTTTGGTTCACAAAGAAGCTCAATTGGAGAATGCACAGCCAATTTAACGCCATATAGCCATATATGACACGGATTCAATCGGCGCTGATGGAATACTGGGTATTGAATTTCTCAGAGATAGAGCTATCATTGATAATATCCATAAGAGATTGTCAGTGCGAGCTATAGAAGAGTGCAAGGACAGAGTACCGCTCTTTGGTTCCATCACACGGAAAGAAAAAGTTGAAGTCATAGGGCTAAAAAGGTGTACACCAGAAAGCCCAGGTAAACCTAACTGGAAAGAAGTGCCTAACCCAATAATATTAAGATTCGGCTTGAAGATTGAATTACAAAATTAAAAGATGTTGTAGGTAATACAGGTGAAGTGTCAAATAGCATAAAAAGGTAGTTGACTGAGGTAAGTAAAAATTATGGAAGGGAAATACCCGAACGAGAGATCCCGCAAACGAAATCACAGAAGGAAGATGTGATGAATACAAGGTAGATACTAGCAGAGTCAGTGGAAGTGGGACAAGGGGAGGAAAATTCATTGACCGCAGCTTTTCGCACAAGAGCGGATCAAGATGAGAGTCCGAAGGCAAAACTAGCAAGTGGGAAAAAGAGTTATGTTTGATATTCCCAAGCTATCCTCTTTGCTGTCTGATAAACGGCGCGAAGTTATAGCCAGGGAGAGCACGCAACAGTATATAAGAGAGACTTCCCGCAGAAGGAAGAAGAGGAGAAAAGATTTGAAAGCATCCCTTCACACAGGAGAAGATCAGGAAAACAGTTCTCCTTTTTCAGAAACATTCGTGAGGTTTCCAGGAGACAAATTGACCTACACTCCGACGAAAGCCTTCAAACTACCTTCAATGGCTAATACAGGGCCCATTCATAGGAAGCTCACAGAGAAGAATATAAGAGCAACTTCAAAAACTTTTAAAGGTGGATATAAGAAAGCCTAGTGGTAGTCTGTTTAATTTTCGAGTACTTCTGATTCCACAAACGGAGCTGGACGAAGCTGTGTAGGCTGTGCGTAGATTTGCGGGAACTAAACAAGCCTTGCGTCCCGTTTTCATATCCACTTCCGCGACTTGAAGACATTTTGGATCGGCTGGGTCATTCTAGCCACCTTTCCATGTTAGATTAGCCAGCGGGTATCATCAAGTATTTATTGAACTACAGATGGAGAAAAAACAGCTTTTAGCACTAATTTCAATCATTTTCATTATAAACGATTGCCGTTTGGGCTAAAATCCGCGCCTCCGTTTTTGCAGTCGCTCCTGAACGGAATATTAACAGATTTACAGGGAATAAAATGTTGATGAAAACAACAGTAAGTTAAGGCAAGTATTTCAACGTTTTCAGGATCAAAATTTAACGCTGCAAACCTCTAATTGTCTCCTGGGTAGACATTTCAAAATTAAAACGGACCACCAGCCACTCAGATGTGTTTTCTAGATAAGAGATACAACATCACGCATGGTAAGGTTCGATCATAAATTGTGGGAATACAATTTTGAAATTGTTTACCGAAAAGGAAAGAGAAAGGCAATGCGGATGCGCTGAGCAGAATACGCCGAGCAGAATACGCCGAGAGGAAGCGAAAATAGTAACTGATGGAAGTAAATATTACCCTTGTTTTGCAGTCACATGCTTACAAGCTCAGATGAAAAAACTCGCTGCAAGTGGTGATCTGTCAGAGTGTGAGGAGGAATGGGAGGACACTGATAAAACTGCGACTACGTCGAAAAGGCTGCGTGACAGTCATGCACCACAATACATTACTGATCCCGAAGGGATACAGGAAATATTAAAAGAGTATCATGACTCTCGATTCGGAGGGCACTTCGGAAGGAATAAGTCTTTTGAAAGGGTAAAACGCTTCTACCGGTAGAATGAAATGAAGGCCGACATTGCCAACTACATCAAACGACGCTCGAACGGTCATAAAAGTAAACAATGTAAGGGTAGTAAAATACCACTACTCATAACGGAGTTCTCAGAGAAGCCATTCGATAAAATATACGTCGACTTAGTAGAACCATTGCCTGTAAAAAATACTCTGGTAACAAATACGTTTTGTCAATGATGGGTGACTTAGCTAGGTTTGTTGATTTCATAGCGATACCAGATCAGGAATCGAACACGGAGCAGGGGCGTTATTTGAGCACATAGTGAGCCGATATACGCTGCCGAAGCAATTAGTAACTGATCAAAGAACCAATTGTGAACTGATCGATACATACTGTAGGAATTTTGTTGTTTTTCTTTTTTTATTGTTCTCCAGCACATAGGAGTTCATAGATATACCCAGCACATAAGCTTTAATGAAAATAAAAATTCACCAATTTCTTGCTTCCAGTTATCAATTAAATCAGCATGAAGATAATTTATTTCTTAATTTAATTTATTTAAATTACATTATCTTCTTTAATTGGTAATTTGCGAAGTTTGCTAATTGCTCTCTTATACATCTTGCTTGTCATTTTAATCGTTGCAACTCTAACGTGTCCATCCTGTCTTGGATAGATCTGGATTATACGTCGCTTGGGCCATTGCACTGGAGGGGTGTTGTCTTTACACAAAATGACGAGATCGCCTTCTTGAATTGACGTAGATGACTTTTCCCACTTCGGTCGGTGTTGCAAGGTACCCAGATATTTGTTGTGCCAGCGTTTCCAAAAGCCTTGAATCATTATCGCCCGGCCTAAGAGGAAGTGCCCTGGTGTTAGCACATGAAGATCTTCAGGATCTGTGGAGATGGCACAGAGAGGCCTTGAATTTAAGAGAGCTTTTATTTGCGTAAGTTAGGTTGCAGGTTCCTCAAAACTCAGTATGGTGTCACTTATTACTCTTAGAAGGTGTCCCTTGGCGGACTTAATTCCGGCCTCCCATAGGCCACCGAAATGCGGAGAAGCCGGTGGGATGAAATGCCAATTGATGTTATTCTGGGAAATTAAAGAGAAAAAAATTTCGTTTTTATAGCAAGATGAGGCAAATTTATACATTTCAGACAAACAGCTGTTTGCACCTACAAATTTTCACCCATTATCAGAATACACATCACTTGGAAGATATCTTCGTGAAACAAATCGTAGAGAAGCTAGAAAGCTTTCTGTTGATAGGCTGCTAACTATTTCGAGGTTTATGGCTTTGGTTGCCATGCATATGAACAAAGCTATATATCCTTTAGTCGTTCTGACACCTCGACCAACCCTGTTGCTGATTGCGATGCGCACGGCATAGTCGATTCCAAAACGCTGAAATGCACTGCCCATTGTGATCCGAGATTCGGGAAGATTTCCCATGATCAGCTCCAAGGTGGATGAACAGTATCTCAAACAAGTGTGACATTTGTGAGCGACTAACTTAACGACATTTCGTAGACCTATGGTCCAATATTGGTGAAGAATTATGTAAGTCAGGAGGGATAAACCGGGATGAAGATGCAACACATGCTGTTCTCGTACAATAAGCTCATTTGAAATTTGAGAACGTAGCTTAAATTCGCACTAATTGTGACCAAGATAAGAATCGAGTGCAGAAATAGGGAACGAAATAATCAGAGGTTTCCTCTAGAGTAGCCAGTACATAGGTTTTTCTTTTTTCAACCTTTGCTTCGTTGGGAGCACACGTAAAGGTTTTGCGCGGCCATTCACATATACCAGACTTCAGCCAATTCGGTCATTGCCACCATAAGTCGAATTCGCAGTATGCTGGGTTGTCCTGTGAATTTACGTGATTCCAGGATGAACGGGAATTCTTTTTAAAATCTCTGGTGTCCTGTTGGCAATGTAAGTTTTCCAGCGCCGTGGTATTTCAGATAACCAGCTGATCACAATTGATGAATTTGTCCACGCGTAGACTTGCACATTTTCAAATGAGAGGGCTTTTAGAACCATTGAAATCAGATTGGAGAGGAGTAAGGCTCCACAAAGTTCTAATCGTGGCAGCGAAATCTGTTTGAGAGGACAACCTTTGTCTTGGCGGCAACAATAGTTATAGTGACCTTTCCGGTTTCGTCGACACTTCGGCAGTAGATAACAGCACTGTATGCGCGCTCAGAGGCATCTGAAACACCGTGCATTTGAAAGTGAGAGACTGGCATATAAGCCGAGAAACAGATATTATTTTCAATTATAGGAGCTCTGATTTTGTAGATTCCCATTTTTCAGTTATGTGAGGTGGCAAAGGTTCGTCCCAATACAGTTTTATTAGCCACAGTTGTTGAAAGAGATATAACAACTGGCGATAGCCAACCCAGTGGGTCAAAAATCCTGGATGATTGCGATAAAATTAATCGCTTAGTGGCCGTTGTATCAGATAGTGGAAAATAGTAAAGAAAAATACATTCGTGAATCTCAGGCCAAGCACCTTCTCTATCCCTGAATTGTCATCAATGTGGGTAAATGAATGTTCCGCTAGATAGTGGTCTTATAAATTTTCTGAGATTTGATGCAGGTTTGATCTCCATTTCGTGGCTGTTTTTAGCCTTTCCGTTTCCTCTAGGAATTGACCGCCGGACAGAATATCATCCACGTAAAAGTCGTTACGAGTGTAATGTGCCTCCTCGGGGTAGATATCTTGGTTGTCTTCAGCAATCTCTTGTGGCCAGGAAAGGGGCAGAAGATGTGAAGTAAGTTACTGTGGTTAATTTAAAATGCTGGATAGGTGAGAAAGGACTAGTCCTCCAGACTATCCTCTGAAAGTGTCTAACCTTGGCCGCTACTAGTACCTGGCGGTACATCTTCTCGATGTTTGCTGTAAATGCCACCCTGTGTTTTCGAAAGCACAGGAGGATGGAAAACAGATCTCTCTGAACAACGGGTCATGCCAATAAGACATCACTTAAGGAAACCATGCTGGAACTTCGACATGAACCACCAAATACGACTCTTATTTCTCCTTCAGGTCACCTTTTGAACTCCGCGTGATGAGGCAAGTAAAAACAATCCATTGAACCTTTGTTCAGTGCTTGGGGAGGTACTAACTAATTATGATTTAATTCATGATGCTCGGACTCCATGGATTTCAACCGTTTTATAGCATTAGGCAATGAGTCTCCTAAATCGATATTTTTCTCTCTGAATGGCAAGTGGACTATGTATCGCCCTGTGCTATCTCGTGATACTGTGGACGTAAAAAAATCTTCGCAATACCCACTTTTCCCAATTGGTGAATCATTTAGAGAATTCACTTCCTCCATTTCCCAGGAGCGTTGCAGGCTATGATCATGATCGGTACTTAAAAGAAGGCTGTATAATGATCTATTAGTACAGGAAGGGTTACCAAACAAAGAACCCAGCCGAAAAGAGTATTTTGCGCAATCATGCCATGACATAAATTCTGTATTTGCTCTTGCTTCAGAATTATAAAGAAAACGTCAGCTCCTATTACTATGTCAATGGAGTTTACTTCCTTGAGGTTATAATCAGCTAAGTTACAATCCCTTAGTTGATGTAAATCATCTGTCGTTAAGGGTGTTGAAAGTGTGAATGAAGTGAGCTTGGACATTATAAAGGCAGTAAATTTAACCTTGGCAGCGTGATTAAACCGGGAATGAATACTGTGGTCTACCTTTCCCTTGGTTATTCCAGATTTAGTTGAACCAAGACCACTTACTAATATTCGAGCGTGAGCTATTTTTAGAGTCAATTGACGGACAAGCTCAACGGCTATGAGAGAAATTTGTGATCCAGAGTCTAAAAGTATACTGCATCTTTTGAAAGCTCCTTGAGAATCTTGAATGTCAACAACAGCTGTCGGTTGTAAAGCAGCATTAAACTGAGAAGTATTACTTTCATTTGGCTGATATGTTCTTTGTGCGCCTTCAAGCGACACGTAAGTGTTGAGAGAAGAATAAGTGTTGTTGATTGAAGATGTTAATGGGGGCTCTTCCAAAACTGATTGATTATTGTCAGTTGTAGCCAAGTTGATTGAAGGACTGGAACCAGAGTTGATTGAAGATATTTGGTTGAGCGAGTGTTCATAAGACGGGGTGAGTGTCGAAGGACAGAGCAAAAACGTATGTAGGAATGTGTGATGGTTTCGTTTACAATGAAAGCATCGTAATTTGAATCCACAGGAATGACTAGAATGTCCTGAGCGTAGACATATGAAGCATAAGGAGTTTGAAGTCACAAACTGTCTACGATTAGAGACTGGCCAAATTTTGAAGTTAGCACATTGATGAAGAGCATGATCTCCTTTGCATTTAAGACATGAGCACGCTTGACTCTGCGGAAAAATGTGTAATGCCTTAGCAGTGATTTATTTTTTTGTGATACTAACAAAAGTTTCGTGTGCATCACAGCGTTTGTTTAAAAACTCTAAAAATTCGTTAAAACTCGGAAAAGCCTTGTCAGCTTTTTCCGTTGACCATGCTTGTTTCGTTTCTGAGTCCATTTTTTGAGATAGCAATAAAGATCAACCATGGGTCTCTGCTTTCGACATCTGTGCCTAAAGTCCTTAATCTACGAACGATTTCATCGAACGACGGAGTTGTTTACAATTGACTTGATTTAACACAGGTTGATCAAAGAACGTTTTCAACAGACTTGAAATAATATGACGGGTTTTCCAAATCTGTTCTTTAATTTACCCCAAGCTTCAGCATAGTTTGTATCAGTGATAGCTAAATGTCTGAGCAATAATGCAGCTTCACCTTTGAGTAAGCCCTTCAAATATTCATATTTTTGGCAAGGGGTTAGAGAATCCTTATTATGAACAGAATTCTCAAATAAATTTTTGAACGAAGGCCACTCCCTGCAATCACCAGAAAATGTAGGTATATTCAACCTTGGCAACTGAATATCTTGCACGGTGGAACCAGTACTAATCGAATTCAAAGTTTCAAAATGAACACGGTCAAGGGTCTCGAAGAAAGTTTGCTGACGGGTGACAAAATTACAAAGAGTTGTGTTTAATTGTTCACCAGATGTAAAATGATTTAGTGTACTATTTAATTGCGGATCAGAATTAGATTCTTGACGTAGCCCATTATTAAGTGAACGTGCCTTAAGAGCTCTGAGTAACAACGATTCAGTGTCAAAATACCTTGTCTCAAATTCTTCAATTTCGGATGTTTGTCCCGCAATGGTTAGAAAATTATCCTCAATGTCACAACACTCAGACCAGTCTTCTTCAATTTTATCAAACTGCGATTTTATGTCTTCTACAGGAGTTGATGCTTCAACTGTTTCAGTGAATGTCTTGATTCTAGTAAACGCGCCCTTTACCCTACCCCGCTTCTGAATAAGCACCGATTTTTCAACTGATTCACTGGCCGGCATTATGATAAACGAACGTGTAATCAAAAAATCAAATAAATCGAATAACTACTGACAACTATATACAGTCTATTGTTTGCAGATAAGTACCTATAGATAAAGGCAATGCCCAAAAAAAGAATTTGACAGAACTGTTCGAGAGACTGAAATTGTTTACTGTGATAACCAACGGTTCAGTAACTAGCGTTTCAATTTGATGTGATGCAATCTACCGCTGCAATGTACAAATTAACTAAGAATGTATATGAATTACGTCACTCTACTGGGAGTTCAATTTATGCTATACCACGCTTTAATTTGCACCTTTCGTTTTTAGATTTTTCTTACACAAATTTCTTTCACAGCAATAACCTTTTGTTTGTTCAATATTTAATATTATATGTATATATCTTCAAAAATATTTTAATTAAAATGTTTGCCTCATAAATCACTAAATTATTTATGAATATGGATCAAATTTGAGGCCTTATATAGAATCCGAATAGGTATGTTTATGCAAATTAAAGAATGAATACTTAGCTTTGCAGATTATGTCGATAGAAGATCCGGCTACGATGGATTATGAATTTATCGATATGGACTGTATGAATTATGTTTTTTTTTTCGTTTTTATTGTTCTCCAGCACATCGGAATTTATAGATATGCCAGTACGTAGGGTTTTAATGAAAATAAAAATTCACCAACTTCTTACTTCAGATTAATGCTTTATTACAATTTATTCGTCTTTTCCAAACAAGCTTCTCGACGCTAACTGATTAACTGAACTAAAATTCCATCGTTCTTCTTTCTAATTACACTCACACATCTATATCAATAACAAATTCATTTGTACAATTCAATTCAATTCAATTACAATAATAATAATTAGAGCAAAAATGTGTTGACAACTTATCGAGATTTAATATCTACGACATTGCAGTTTGTGCAAAACAAACTGTACTGGCGAAATCCCGAGAAATTGGGATGGATTTCGACGCACAGCAGCACATGCGTACAATAACACTGTTCAATCGGCCACCAAACTTTCGCCAATGGAAACCCTGTGTGGGTCCATATCAGAAGTTCCGAGCAGCCTACAATGCAAACCCAACCGGTATATAACGCTAATAGATATCACGCAGTATTACGGTTAAAACTGTAATATTGCTTGTTGCCCAAGCTAGGGTTTTTCCGTAGAACTAAATTTTTTTCTGTGAAGGAATGTTATACTTGTACAATCTAATGACAGATATACCAGAAAGGTATTTGGTTGTTTTTATAGGATACCGAACTTAGAATTCCTTCTTCTAAAGGCCGGAGAAAAAAATTGGTATTTATTTAACGCTCAAAAGTCTCACATTTATTTATAATACACCAGCGATTAAATGTAATAGTTTCCTTTTTGTAGCACTACCTTAATCTCCAGAGGGCTCTACTTATCCTACTCACTAGGTTCAAATAAATATATAAATTAATTAGCATGCAGAGATAAATAATAACAATACGTATATATATATAACAAAATCAAATATAAATAAATTTTCATGCATGGATAGTATATGTAAATCAACTTCATGATATTGTAAATTAGCTATGTTTGTCCTCGTGTCTGTTATAAGATGCTTGTCCCACGTTGTTCTTTTTGTTCGTTCTTTTCGACTTCGTTCCTGTTTCCTTTTAATTGTAATTTTTATGTTACTGGTGTGCTGATGTTTTACTGTCCAGCTTAGTTGGTCCTAGGTTTGCTTTAAAATGTTTGTGCAATGGACGCCAATATGTGGTTTTTCACGCCGATTTTTATAGTCAAACTTTATAGGAATTCGTCCTCGTTTATCTCTATGATAATTTGCGGCTAGTGATTTAATAAATTAGACGATATAATTTAACTATTATTTAACTTTAAGTTCTTTCTCTCCATTTTTATTTAAACTACCATAAAACACTTCTTCACTTCTTGACGGCTGCCCCAGAAGGAGGAAACATATTCACTAATCTCTCTCTCGTAACCCAATAAAAAAAAGATATGGCTGTTCCCTGTACTTGCCATAACAACATTTTTCGGATTTATTTTTCGGGATTTATTGAATTTGCACTTTACTTTTTATTTAGGAAAAATTATGTGCGGGAAAGAAAATTAGACAAGAAAATTTGTATTGGCTACATTTTAATTATCCCTTTAAATTCACACACTACATAACCCCCACGCCATGACTAGAAAAATTGTGCTTCATAAACGCTAACCGCCCCTATAATTATGTATAATTCTAGTAAAGTTTTTTTTAACGTAATTTTAGTTTTAAATTATTAGGATTTTAAATCTTTTATATGCCATATACCAATGGCTTTTCCGACTTCATCTTTCAGTCTATAACACCTGTCTGAAATTTTCTGAGTGATTGTGCATTTCAGGTATTTTGGTGCGAGCTTCGCAGAGAAGTGCCTTGCCTTGTCTGAAGTTACATAATTTATAGACGCTATCACCTACATTATATATAGACGGTATCACCTACATTAAGTTTTACATTCTTCTCTGTTGTTGCGTCAGAATTAATTTTGTTAATTGCATGCTTATTGTGTATTTTCTCTAGTATTAAGTTTAAACTTTTCAAATAAGTTTTTTTCGTTTTTCTAAGGTATCGTAACTCTCTCCGAATAGGTTATACTCGTTCCCACTGCAGATAAGTTCACGCGCATAGTTTAAGTAGAATGGAGTTTGATTAGCAGTCACGTCTACAGCAGTATTAATACCTACGTTAATTTGATGCAACTCTTTGTCCCAATGCTTGTGGTTATCACCCACATAAGACAGCAAAATATTACCGATGGTACGATTGTATCTTTCAGTGTAGTTGCTATGGGGATGATAATTACAGTTGTACAACATGTGAGGAATGCTATACTTTTGCAATAAGTCCTTTAGTTCCCTCGACTTAAACTGCGCACCTTTTTTTGCAACCACGTTTTCCGGTATTTCATATTGCAGAAAAACGTTTCTTCTATATTCTTTATCACACAAGACGCTTTTGTCGATCTTAAAGGAACTACGCAGGTAAATTAGGAAAGGAATCGACAACGACAAGTAGAGGACCTAAAAGATCCGTTGAAATCATTTGCCATGGATGGCTTGCTTCTTTCCATCTTCCCATTTCACCTGCCTCTTTTCTACTGTCAGTCTTACTCTTCTTGCATGCGTCGCAATTGTGCACAACCTTCTTTACATCTAATGGAAAGCCTGGCCAGTGGTACCAATTTAATACTTTTGTTTTCGTCTCAGCTACACCATAGTCACCTGCATTTGAATCATCGTGACACCCGCGTAATACATTTCTCTGGCAGAATCCAGTACTTAAAGTTTCCACAGCCTCTGGCCATAGCGCACATCACTATCTTCAATGTGGATGTATAGCTTTGGTTCCTCTAATTTCCAATTATGAAAGCGATTTGGTTGAGTGTGACCTTTGCTGACATTTTTAAGTACCAAGTGTCCTCGGGTTGAATTTCAAAGTTAATTAGGTAAATACTTGGGATTCTAGAAATGCATTCCGCGACGCCGTTATGCTTACCCTTCTTGTGAATAATTGTGAAATCGAATTGTTGCAAGCGGAGGATCAATCTTGCATTTCGTCCAGTAGGGCTTGGTTGTTTAAACAAACACACCAAAGAATGATGGTCCGTGACTTACATGTCTTGCGCTTATCTAATCTTACACCGATGCTCTTTAAAAAGTTAATGCCACCCGAACCTGCAACGGAATGCACGGACACCGTATCCAATAGGGATGTAACATTAACTGAGAGTATTTTAAGATTTTAAGATTCAGGAAAGGGCGTTGATCTTTAGGTTCACAGTACACACTTTGTATTCTTCTGGCGTTGGAGCATCTCTAGTATTTTATGGATCCCTTTGTTCTCTTACTGACATCTCCGCTGGTCCGATTTATTCGATGCTCGTAATGTTTTCCTGCTGGGGAATTTATGGCCTTTGGTGACATTATGCGTAAATTGGTTATTGTGTCCCCGATAGGTACTATTTTGCCACGAGCTATCGCCTCTTGTTTGATTCTGATTATTGTGTCCATATTCCCTATTGGTACTGCGCGAATAATTTCCATAACTGTTTTCGTTTAACCTTTGTCTTTGTTTATACCTATTCCCACTATTAGTACCACGATAGTTATTACGGCGTTCCCTATTTTCAGACCACTGTAGTACCAATACAAGTACCTGCATGTGTATTATTATTGCTCTCTATTGTGTTCACTCCCCTTTTGTTGCTGTATGATCCTACCAGTTTCTTTCAAGGTGTACTCTAGCTTTTCACAAGCTTCCTTCAGTTCTTCAGTCGATTTAATTTCATGAAACGCGATGCTCATAGAGTATTCAGGCAAAATGTTTCTCTTAAGTATCATGATTTTATCTGACGTGCTCATGTTGGAACCGGGTTTGAAAAACATGTTCTCCATATCATAGCAAAAAATTCCATAATTTTTTCAGAGGACATCTCTTTGCGCGCTTTTATTGTATCGAGGAGATCTTCAAAATGCATTGGACTTTCGAAATCATTTATTATACTATGACATAAGACTGACCAGGTGTTTATATTTTCAGAATTGGAGATAGATTGCAACCATTTAAGCGCAATTCCATCCAAGACCTCAATGGCTGAAATAAAAAGTTCCTCATCGGATACACTTCTTGACCTATCCAAGTCAGATACTTTTCTGACAAAATCTCAAGCTGACTGGCTTTTCGAATCGCCTGTAATTTTCACGTTGCATGTCCACACGGGAACTTTGCTTTTGGTTTCTATTACGGAAGTAGTAATTGGTCTGTTATCATTCTTGTTAGCTTGAGGCCACCCCCTACCGCGCTTAAACTAGCTAATGCAGGTGGATGGTACTCATTCAAGCTAGTGTAATTGGTTATGGCATCCGCAGCGTGCCCTGAAATGACCAAAATATTTCAGACTTTCACATGAGGCTCTTCGAATCTAGCTTTCGTTTCCTTTACTGCTTGTTTGTCACCTGCTATTTTGGGTTCTATATGATTAAGTCTGTTGTTTAAAAAGCCCATTTTACAAGACAGGGCTTCCAATACACTTGGCGTATGTCTCTGTTGTTCAAATTCCTCTTCGAAACGGAAAAACTCAAGGTTTTCCTACATTGAGAAATGTCATTAAAGGGTTCTAGATGAGACTTTATTTCAGGAGGGTTTCCTAACTTGGATTCATCTTCCAAAATTTTAAATAATAGAAGTTTCCACGTTCGCATGGTGCTACATGCTATATCTTGCTTCCGGCAGTCAAGCTCCTAACACACCAAACTATCAGGTATATGTTCTAACATTCTCTTCAACATGGTTGCTAGAATACTTAGAGAAATCTTAGAGAGAATATAAAACAAGGGTTCGATTAAAGTTGTGAAAAATTATTAGTACTATGTAATCTGGAATGAGTCAAAAATCTGTAACATTTGAAAAATATTATTACTACCGTCCCTCGCACCTATGTCTATTGAGAGGCTCAACTGTCAATAGGGATTGTGTAAATTTTTTTGTATATATAAATTTCAGATCAGTATCAAAACAACATGTTAATGGTGTACTTGCTTTTTAGTGAGGTTTTAATTAGCAGCGGAGCTTGGTGGTACCAATGGATTTATATTCGAACTTGTACGCGTCGTTGTAGAATTTAGACACTACTTGCATATGTATTTGTTTTTGTAAAATGTTTTGTCAACATTATCAATCCTAGTTACTGCGGGGATGATATCACTTGCGTGCAAAACAAGAATTCAACGATAACTCGACCTTAACCAATAAATTTTCGGTAATTGGGATAGAAGTTCTTCGAACTAAATACAACTGCACAGGTCAGGCTACGTCACCGTACAAAATATTGACCTTGTTTAATTTATTGCAGAGCAGTTCAATGATCACTGATAACATGATAAAATTCACTTTAACGAAATTTTTTTATATGCAACAAATTGAACTGAGGAGTATTGTTGTATGTGTGTCATATTGACATTGCATGTAGTTAGAGAGGTTCTCACTAAAAAAATTACAATATCACAACAACTAATATGATATCTAGTAAAGAACTGGTATAAAGCAACGTAAATAATACTTCTTCTGTAATGCTTCAAAGCATCACTTCACCTACGCGCAATTATTGCATTTTAAGAAGACACAGCACTTCACTAAATACATAGATATCAAAAATATCTATATATATATTTTTGCATTTTTTCTGTCAATCTAACGAATTTTTCTGTTGTTGATTTTTTTTGTATGAGTGTATGACTGAAATTTGGAACTACACTATCGACAGCACATTTCGTACTATTCACATCTTTTAACTCATGAACTGAGGTTAATGCTCTTAAAGTTTTCGTAGTATCATTTTATTTATTTATTTTATTTTTTTTTTGTTACGATGTCTTGCACATTTCTACATATATGACGGAAAGCTAACAAAAATCGTGAGTTCTTCATATATTGATTGTTTATTCGGTTGAGCCCCCATTATTATAATATTGCTTGTTGCCCAGGGTATGGTCTTTCTGTGGAACTGAATTTTTTCAGTGACGGGATGTAATACTTGAACCCTCTAATGACACATTTATCAGAAAGGTACGTGTCTAATATTTATTTATAACATACCAGCGATTAAATGTAATAGTTTCCTTTTTTTACTTATCCTACACATTACGTTCAAATTAAAAAATAAATAAATTAGCATGCAGAGATAAATAATAACAATACCTATGTATACCTATATATATATACAAGCAAATCAAATATAAATAAATTTTCATGCATAGATATAGCTAGGTATAAATCATCATCATAATATTGTAACTTAGCCATGTTGGTCCCCGTGTCTGATATTAGATGCTGGTCCCACTTTGTTCTTTTTTTTCCTTTTTTTTCGACTTCGTTCTTGTTTCCTTTTTATTGTAATTTTTGGATTACTGTTGTGCTGATGTATTACACTCCAGCTAAGTTGGTCCTAGCTTTGCTTTAAAATTTTTGTGAAACTTTCTAAGAATACGTCTATATGGACTTGTACCTCTTTTGCCTTTATGATAATTTGCGGCTAGTGATTTAATCAATTGGACGCTATAATTTAACTATTATTTAACTTTAATTTCTTTCTCTCCTTTTTTTTATTTAAACAAGGTATCGAAAAGACTTCTTCACTTCTCTCTCTCGTATTCGAATAAAAAAAAATATACTACGGATTTATTGGCGGGATTTATTGAATTTGCACTTTGATTTTTATTTAAAAAAAATTATGTGGGGGAAAGGAAATTAGACTGTGCAGGCAAATTTGTATTGGCTACATTTTAATCATCCCTTTAAAGTTCGCAAACTACAGAAAGCGTTCCAGCTTGCAAGGTAAAATTTGCTCAGAGGTAAGTCGGTAGCCAAAAAACATTATGAAAAATCGGCAAGGGCTGTGGCAATTCATGTAGGCGAAAAGGTATTGCTTAGAGATCCAGCTCTTGCGTGGAAATTATCACCTATTTTTAAGAGGGCCTATGAAGTAATTTATGTTCATATTCCAGAAAGCGTGAGAGAAAAGAGAAAAGACTCAGGCAGGTACACACAAACCGTTTGAGGAAATTTGAGGAATAATGCCTTCATACAAATATTGTAATAATATTGCACCTCTTTTCGTATTGCAGACAGTCTCCAAAAACCAGCTTGAGTCCACATTAGACAAAGGAAGATCAGGGCTTGAGCACCAATATTTCGGAATCCAAGAGGAGTAAATTCATGAAGTGTTAAAGGAAAAACCTAAAAAAAGAAGATATTTTTTTTCTTTCAGCTGTGGTTTGATAAAGAATTAGTCTTAGAATATAGCAATAAGTAATAAAGAAGTAAAGGAATTGTTGTTGGTATATTTTATAGGAAAACATAAATTAAGATATTTGTCCAAGTAAGTAGATTAAGGCAATAAAGTAGTTGAAAAGAAAATATGTCTTTAAAAAGAAATTAGGTATGTTTACTAATAAAATAGCAATACTAAAATACTAATTAATACGTAGCAACCCAACTAACATTAATATTATAGATATATGCGGAGAATTTAGGCTACAGCTGTCGGCCAGTTGCATTATCTGGAGTGCTGTTTGAAAATCTGGGGAAGTAAGCTTGTACACAAAGCACTGGACCAATCTATCACAGCTGCCGATACCGGACTTTTCGAAGGAATTGACTTTTGCAGATAATTGTAGCTGCCTGGTTGCACAGTTCTGCGAGAACATCCAAACCGACATCAAAACTAGATGCACGATGGCTGTTAAGGAGATCAAAAGCTGGACATCAAATATCGAGCGTAAAAATGAGACATTGTCGCATCACACCCATTCAGAACCATTTCAGCGAGTAAGGCGATCATTTGTCGCTGGAATATGCTCACTATCGAAAACGCTTTTTAGAACGGTGGACCACAAATACTTCGAAAACATATACGAGGATAGGATGAACTCAACAGAGAGGAGAAACATACCCTCACGTTACTCAAAGAACAGGCTTAAATCATTCAATCCACTTTGGAACTTAGCAACGCATCATGAGCCAGAGCCGCAGCAGAGCGCGAAGAATTGAGACACAAGATGACAGCCATTGTTACTGCACAAAATAATGAAGTTGGAGAAATAGCATTGTTGAAGCAAAGGGTGAAGTTAAATGAGGTGCTGAAACTATTGACTTTGCAGATACGAGATATAAGCGAGTTACAGCGAACTATGCAAGCATTCTGGTCTCATTGAACGTGGGAAAGCTACACCCATTAGTAATCCACGCTCGAGAGATGACAGATATTATAAGAAATGCCACACGGCAATTTGATTTGGCTCAATAATTCTGGAAATTTCAATTTCTCGCTCAGATACCCAAGTTCGAATAGATATTCCACTGGCACAAAAAGTAGCCTTTGATATTTATAAGGTCTTTACAATTCCTACAGCAGTAGAGGATGAAGGTTACGATATTTATGATCTGGGTGCCGAGTTTGTGGCAACTGATAACCACCAACCTCAATACATCCTGTTAGACGAGCAACACTTGGAAACTGCAAGCGGTTGACAACCGTCGAGGATTATTCAGGCCTTCTATGTCCACAATTAGCACCAACTCTTACGGCTATTGGTGCCAGCTATGTGCTGAATCTTTTCCGCAGCTTCAACGTCAACGCCAAGGCTGGCACAGAAAGAACTATTCTGTAATGGGACAGCCTAGTCGGGATGATGGCTAGAAATCATTGGTAGTTCATGATGTCTAGAACCACCAAATTGGAAGTAAATTGTCGTGGTTCTCCTACATCCGTCAGTACGTTGTCATCTACAGGAGTATTAACGCTAGAGGAGCACTGTCATCTACAGATGGGGGATCTTCTAATTACATCCGATGACGACGCCCGACGTAACATATATCTTTGGCAACATATATCCATTCAGAATTACCATCTTGAGACAGCTTCAAAGCGGGAACAGTATCTAGGAAAGCAGAAGTGACAATCGGAAACCAGCAACAGGTACAGCTTCTAGCTGCAGATGACTTGAACCAGGCCTAGAGGGACGATGAAAGAGAAATTCAGAAAATGGAGGGCGCTGTCAGAGAAGAGATCTACAGGCAGCAACATCATCCACATTTAATGTACATGGTAGCGGCCATCGTTGACGAGCTTAATAAGTATCGCCAGCCTAGTACCAGCAGTAGGAGTACTGATCTTTCTTAAACGCTGGAAGAGAAAGCACGTAGCGGCACGTCGATAAAACCTCTCACCCGGAGACAAATCCAAAGAGTACAGACCAGCAATCAGTCCAGACTCCGAAGGAAAAACAACCCACGGAAGACCCAGAGGACATACAAGTGATAGTGCCAACAACAGCTTCCATGCCGACCGTAAACTTACCCACGATCGTACAAAACAACTGGTGCAGCTGGGATAGCTCTGTTTACCACCGTAAGGTTCGTTTTTGACTTATGTATATGTGGTTAATTTCTCTGAATTTTATATGTGTGTATATTTCTTTAAAAACAAGTTAAAGTGGAGCTTACTATTAAGTTTTGTTTTCTTCTCAACGTAGTATTATTCTGTTAGCGTGTTCCTAAATTAATGGCATTTATGTAAATGAATAAAAAAATTGTTAACTAAAATTGTAAATAAATAGGTAATGCGTTTGTTAAAGGTATTAATTAATGTTAAAAAAAAACAATAATAATTTATCAGAAGTATAAATCGTATTTTGCAATAGAGATGGAAAGAACTTTAAACTGTTAAAATAAAAATAAAATGATCAACAAGCGTGAGAAATGTAATGCAGAAAAAAATGTTGTTATGACAATGGAAAAAGGCAAAGATAATGTTAAAAGAAATGATATGAAGATATGAAATGTTAGAAAGCACAGAAGAATATGTAGTAGAACTAAGAAAATAACCAAATTAAATTAGGAAAAAATTGTTTAAATGGAAGAGAAAATAAGAAAAAAAAATTGAGGTGAAAAGAACATAGGAAAAATTTTAAGAAAGAAAGAAATGGTGAAAGAGACATTAAATATGAGAAGAAAATAAAAAGAGGAATTAAATGTGAACGAAAAGATGTGAAATGATATAAAATCAAAAAATGGTAGAAAAAGAAATAAGAAAATTTAGATGGTAAATATGTAATGATATAGTTACAAAATAAAGCAACAAAAAATTAAAAAATTGTAAAAAAAATTTTCCTCACGATCGGAGATTCCCAAAAAATAGGCAACATCTTTTTTCACACAGTAATGATATAATGTATAGAATCTGAACCGAACGAGGATTAAGATATTTTCAGTGCAATTTATTTATTGCACTCTCCAGATCTATGTTGTTGATGATGTTATTGCCCAAGATACGAAAGATTTTTCCAGCAGCCAAGGGCATATTCTGGTAAAATAATCAGAGATTGCTAAACAATTACCTCGAATGAAGTTGTTCTGCAGCCGTCAGATATTTCGCTCATAGCCCCACAGTTGGCTGCGATGAGCGTCTAGTCGACTAATCGACGATTTCAATAATAATTAACCTCGCATGGTAATTATTATGTAAAGCGATTGTTTACTACTAAGCGACTCTCCGAATATGTCTTCAGGGAGCAGTCGCGTATTGTTTTGTTTTAAGTAAGTTCGGTTCAGAATACCCAAAACGTGTTAAGATAGGTCAGGGAAAGTTAATAAAGTGTAAAGAGTTTTTTAAACTATTTCGATCATTATTATTTATTCGAAAGTTTTAATTATTTTCAGCTACATATTTAATTGAGAGTTTTAATGATACGATTGCATTGGGACACGACATAAATATTGTTTCCCCTTTGTAACATACTATCCCTATCATAAATTATTGATGTTCGCCCAGTTCTTATTATTGACGAAAATATCGAACGAATCGATTTTTTGGTGTATCCTTTTCTCTGAGGTCGCATAATATGATATATAATAGCAGCGCTTCTATACAAAAGCCACCCGACATAACGTGCCAATTGCTACTGTCAGTATTGACGGATAAAATTATTTGTAAGCGAGGTGGTAAATTAATTATTATCATTATTTATCAAAGAAAAACAAAATTAAAATTTTCTTTAATTGATATCAAATTTGTTTTTCAGTGCATTTTTTTTTGTCTTGTTGAGTTTACGTGTTATTTGTTAAAAGTATATTTATATGTATTTTTTGACAAGTAATTAAAAGTGAAATTGTCAACATTTTTTTTTCTATTTTTGTTTAGACATATATGGCTAATCTAAAAATCGTGCGCCTATATGTGAAAGTTGTTGAAGGAGGAACTAGGCTGCAGTACCCAGATAAGTATCCAGATTTTTGTTGATTTACACAAATTTTCCTTATGGTTTCCTTATAGGTTCTTCTTCGTGGTTCTCTGCACGTAACATTATCTGTCACTGTCATTCTAAAAATCTAGAATCGAAACGTGTTCTCTTCTAAAAGGCACACCGAGTTTACCTGAATGACCGTATCACTTTGAAGCGTTGCAATCGCGAAATTCATTCATTGGCGAACGAAAACCTTGTACGGGATGCGTCTGTAGATGTTTTCACTTCAATAAATAAATTTAGTTCTTAGTTCACATGTTTTTTTGATATCCTAGATGATGACATCTTGGGGCACACTAAGTTTGACATTTCGTTTGTAACACGTAGAAATAATTCTGTTAGAGCAAAATACCAATACCATAATATTAAAATGTATCCTGATTTTAGAATGCCCATCTGTCCGTACGGCCGCCTGCGTGGAGGAATCTCGGAAGCCCCTTACGTAGAGCGCTGATATTTTGCGCATGGGCCTTAAAAAGTTCATTTAAATTCGAAAGTGGGACAAATCGGGTGACCTCTCCGTGCGGTTGCCATACAAAAATAGTAAATGTAATTTCAACAAGTAAAAAAGCTAGAATTTATCTAAAACCAATTCTTATGATACCGTAGATGAATGCTCGTATGTAACGTCGTATGGACGCGCATCTGTGCAAGTTTAATTTATGAAGTGGTTTTTCGCATATATTTCTAGAACGGTAAGCAGTAAAATCCAATTTTATAGGATTTCATATTCTTTTCACTACAATAAAAACGTGAAAGACTGATCGTTTTCACAGTATACGTAAAGAACCTAAATTTTTATATGGCAACATAAAGCTAATTTTTGAAATTGTATTTACAATTACAAATTGCTTATAGTATAGGCCAAATGGTCTAACTTTTGAATAACATAACATTTAGTAATTCATCGCTGGCCTCAGAGATATATATAATGTAATTAATCCTTTTGTAGGCGGATGGGGTCAGAACAATTTTAACCGCGAAAAAAATGTAGAACGCATTCTCTCTCGACCTTGCGTCTTCCAGTAGCGTTTCATCTTAGAATACTTTTTGGAAAATCGTCGCACTCGAGCCAGTGCAACGTACGTATGCTTTCGTACTATAGTGAAGTGTGACGTAAGTTTTGTTAGGTATATCTTTTGAAATGTCGACATTTTATATTATTTGCCGAAGAGCTCCAGCGAAAATAAATAAAACGTTTTTTGAGATTGTAGTTTTGAGTGAATAATGTAGCTTTTCTACTCTACTCCGAATAGCGGTTTATATTTTTTACTTTCCTATAAAGACTGGCAAGAACTTCCTGAGTATGTAATATATAAATATTGTTTTTTTTTTGTGTTAACTGAAACAGAAGTGATTTGTTTTCTTTAAAGCAATGAGATTTAGTTATCGAACTGCGTTGTTTTTGCTTTTAAATATTTCGTGGTTTACTTAAATTTCTAGAAAGAAAGTGCGTCTACTTAAGCTTTAATATATATACTCCTCGATAGTAATAAACTATGTCCGACTGGTAGATTCCTATTCCAAACTCGAGAAAGAAATATCCCAGGAAACATTATGAATAGAGATTGAACGGGAAGCGAGTTGATCAATCGTGTTTTACTTTGAGCTCTAAATCGTTTTTGTTCCAATCTAGTGGCAAAAATGAAAGAAAAGCAACGATAATTCGAACCAAAATGACGACTTGATATCAATTCGTCCTCTCGTGACTTTTTCGAAGCTTTTTCTTGAAGTGGTGCTATACATAATGGCGATATGTGTTCGAGATTTCTTCGAAAACATTACGGTTTGTGAAAACTACTCGATATCCAATTGAAAATAATCAAATAAGCTATAAGAAATATTTAAGATTTACCAAATTCAAATTTTATTTTATCAGCACTCATTTCATTATATACCTATTTTTCGGTCGAATATTTAAGAAAGATTACCGCTGGCATGCCTGCGTATCCATGCACAATATGAGAAAATCATATATTATCTGTGTTCTTTTGTGTACCTTGTTCGAGGATTACCATAGACTGGAGAGAACAAATTTTTCTGTTGATTGAAGCGAACTATTTGTACTGTTCGCTTCATTTAAATCTTTCTATGAAAATATATGAGACGTTCTTTTTGTGTATCTCTTGTTCTGCTCAGTTCTGCGGACTCAAAAGAATACAGATATTTTATTATGTCTAGCTTTTCAAGCACTTCGTAATATTTCGAGAGAGATTCGTAAAATAAAAGATTTTCGTATTATTCTGAGAATGTTCGCTGGGTCTCTTATATTTTCGTTAACTTGAAACTTGTAAACTATATGTACATCGCAACCAAAATACGAACACAGTTATATTAACTATAAAACTATTGACAATTGCTATGAAATTATTAAAATCCTTAAAATTAAATTCAAAGAAAATATATTTCAAAAACATTCCTAAATTTCAAGTCTTAATGTAGATAACATAAAGCGATTCCTTTGGCTGTACAGTCAAATACATACCTACATATAATTATATAGATTTCCACACATCATTCCTGAAAGGGATTTCCTCGTTTATGGCAGGAACAAATTTTTGTATTCTCTTGAAACTTGCGTTGTCCCTTGGGATTTTATGGACAATTGGAAATTTATCGAGAGCAAATTTAGAAATTTCATACAGGGAAGTGTTTATGGTGACAATTCCGGAACCTTCGAAAGCAGTCTTTCCAAATTATTTAACTTGAAGAGGGTTTAACGTTGGAGTTGTAAATTTACCAGAAAAAAAGAAATAACATATTTTTGTTCGATATAAAGAAGAGGATATTAGGGAAAAAGTTATCGCAGTTATTATCATAAAAGTTTACGATAACAAAAAGTATTTTTGCGTCTCATTTCGCTTCCGAGTAATCAACCTTCCCTTGCAAGGTTTCTAAAGCTCAATGAATCTCCTTATTCATAAATGAACAAATCTTTAAAAAATCAACCAAAATTAATCGTTAAGGGGAATTTAATCTCTTAAATCGAGTACAATAGTGTTCATGAACCAAACGTCGCCAAGCATCACCGCGGCAAATTAAACATTTGTATCTATCATTTAATCTGCAAACCCAAACATTACCATGCAGTCACAGGATAGGTGTGCTGCCATGTCGGAATTTCGTTTTTAGAATTTAGCACTTAAAATGGATAAATATAATGTCTATGTGTAGGTATCTGTGAAAAAGGTAGCTGGAACAATTACCGAACTGGCTCCTTTTGTTATCATTTGCCGCCCTGAACCTGAAATAGCTTTGACAAATTACGACCATACAGAGTTTTGTGCTCTCATCAAGTCACTTCAACTGATTGGAACTAGGAATCGATCATGCACGAATTATATACCTCGCATGTATAGAATCAAATAATGCAAGCCTTCATTTATTTCAAGAATCGCTGAGCCGTGATAAAAGTCCTGTCGGTGGAAAATCAAAAATTAGGGATATTTTAAAAACGAACAGAATATTTTAATTGAAGTAAAAATGAATTAAACATTAAATATATATATATTAAACATTAAATATATATATATATATATATTTAATGTTTAATTCATTTTTACTTCAATTAAAATATTCTGTTCGTTTTTAAAATATCCCTAATTTTTGATTTTCCACCGACAGGACTTTTATCACGGCTCAGCGATATATATATATATATGTATATCTTAATATATAAAAATTCAGTGTCACTGTGTTTGTACACGCTGAATGCCGAAACCGCCCAACTGATTTCAATGAAATTATGTGAATTTGTTTGGCTGATTCCAGCTTGAGAGATAGGATAGTTTTGGACGCGATAGATGGTGCTCTTTTCGAGACGTAAAAACTGCCTGACAACCCGTAGATGCGCACAACTGAAATTTTGTACACAGCGTTTTCATAAAAATTGAAAATGCATATTCAAAAATGGACCAAATCGGGCGACCGCTTTTTTGTGTTGCCCTTTAGGTTTGCACTATATATGTACATATTTGGAAACTGCCTTAGAAGGCGTCGACGTAGAGAGCTCAGATCTTGTACACGGAGTTTTTAAGAAAAATGTAAATATAAGTTCATATCTGAGACAATTCGTAGGGTTGCGATACAAAAATGTCGTTTTAAGCTATATGTTTGGGCACTGCCTGAAAGCACGTCGACATGCAGAACTAAAATTTGGTACATGGTATTCTCATAGGTATTGTAAATAAAATTTAAAAAATGGACTAAATCCGGTTACCCCTTCTTACTGTGTCTGAGAAGCCATTGAGGTGGGGAGCAAATTTTTGTGCGGCGTTTTCCTAAAAATTTCAAACACAGTTCGGAAATGGGACCTATTCCAGTAGGAAATCTTTTCCTTACTTCTTTAATGAAGTAATGAACATATGTACTCTAATATACATTCCCAACACCAGTGAATTTTAACACAGAGATGTCATTGGAAATTCATGCATTACTCTTTCACACTTTGGTCTTTCATTATTTCATTGATGTGAATGTGGGGATTAAAGTAAGGTGCAATTTAAGCATTACCAAGCTATCCATGAATTCTTTGAAGCAAATGTAAGGGTGAAAGTAAGACTCCATTTGAGCATTACTAAGTCATCTATGAATTCTTTGAAGTACAAGTAAACATTGCTTGATCGCATACTTTATAAGGTATCAAACCATCGCAGAATTCTTTGAAGAAAGAATATGACTGATTTCATCCATGAACTAATGTATTTGTTCTGATGTGGCTCGCGTTGTGATATGGCTTGCGTTGGGATGTGGCTCGATTTTAGTTAACTTAATCTTTTTGCACAGGAAAAGAGGACAAACTTAAAAAATACATTATAAAGATGAATAATATCTATATTATGTGTATATTCAGTTTTAGTTCATTATAATTCATAAAAAAAATAAAATAGAATTAAAAAAGTTAAGTAAAATAAAATAAAATAGAATCCAAAGTATAAAATAATATAACATAGAATAAAAAAAATAAAATAAAATAAAATGCTCTCTTATAGTGATTATCCCGCCTTGTTTGCGCTTTGTTCCTGTCTTTTCTTGCTGATACTTTTATTTTTAAAATACCTGTTTTTCAATATTTTGAAAGCCTGTCGTACTTCGTTTATATAATCAGGTTCTGTGTATCCGTCTCTATTTAAGGCAGCTAAAAAATACATCTTTGCGGAAGTATATTGTGAGATTTCAATTTTTGGAATGACTTACTAAAAATAACATCGTTAATGTTAACTAGTTCTTTGAAAGTTTTTTTCCTTTGAATCCATCATAATTGTAGGAGTTAATAATTTCCCATCCAAATATTTTGTGGAAATTTTTTGTCAGATTTCCTGCCCGTATGATTTTTTTAATACTGGATATCTGTGTTGATGATTAAATTATATTATGTACATGTAGGTAGAAAATAGGATAGCAACTAATTATGCAACCTTACATAGCCTTCTTTATTATTGATGATTTCAGCTTCACATTTTAGTAAGTCTTCGTCATTTTTTAAAGCAAATCGTTTTCCACAAGCCTCTCGTTTTAACAATTATTTTATTAAAACATTTTGTTCGGCTTGTACCTCTATTATTTTATTAACATTTTGTTGCATTGTTTTTGTTAAGTTTTCTATAGCATTTAAAATTGCATCAGTTTTAATTTCTTTGGAAGCTAGAATATATAAAAGATATTACAAATTTGGAATAACAATTATTATAAAAATTACTCACGTAAATCACGTCTATTTTGGAACATACGTTGATGGTGGTTTTTATATTTTCTCTGTCTGAAGTCTTCATTGTTTCGTAATATTCCAGACTTTATTGAATAAGATACCACGTTGTTGACTTTTTTGCAAATTTGAGTACACCTACTACAGCCATTAAAAGAATTATGTCCAACTGTTCCACATAAGAAGCTCCGGCCTGGTGCGTCACAAATAAAAGCTCTAATTTTAAAGGCTAATGGAATGTTTGATATTTGTATTCCATCGATTTTCGAACTCTTGACTTCTTCTGCAAAATCGTGAAGATAATCATCCACATTATTTGGCTTTTTATGCCCTAAATATATTCCTATTAGGATAATATTACAATTTTCCACATTGAATAATTTTCCCATTATTGGCCACAACGTTTGATTGGAGCTTTTGAATAAGGGTAACCCATCAATTCCAATATCCATCACAAGTTCTTCCTTGCCCGTTAGTATTCCGACAAGTTTTTTCAATTGCTTTTCTATTCCGATATGTATATATGAACCCGGTGCAACTGTTCTTAAATTGACTTCTTTGAAACATTTCATTATTGTTTTCGATGATAGAGGAACTACTAAATCTTCTGATCTTAAAATATTAAGTAAGGAATCAAAACAAATTCTAGATAGGTTGAATTGTGCTCCCCAATCTAATCTCTTAACTTTCCTGTTAGTGTCTCCTTTTGCGTAGCGTACGAAGAACTTAGAATATTTCCAGCATTAAACTCTAGGATATTTGCTTGTTCCTGCTGATCTAGTATGCTATCTTGAGCACATACAGTCTCGTTACTCGTACTGGCTCCTTCATGCAGTATTGCTTCCGTTTCTTTTCTAATTAATCTTTTTAAATGTCGTTTGCTTAACATTTTTTCCCGTTAATAGAAGGACAACTGCTTCTTCTGATAGTAAAAAAATAACGACACAATATTATTTTTCAAATGACTTTCCACTCTTGGATACGAACTGAGAAATAATAGGATTATACGAACCTTTTCTGCAAAATACGGAATGTAACCGCCGAAAGAAAATATAAAAAAAATATTAAAATGAAAAGGTAATAAAATTTCATATTGAAAGCTACAATCCTCAAATATCACATTATAGAAGAGAACATGCACCGAACACTAGATATCTCCCAAGCGATGTTACCATAAAAGAAAGGCATAAAGATTTTCTACAGAAGCGTCGAATTGACTTTGACCGTTTCTTAAAGACATGTCATTTGTAATTTTCCCGAGGAAACAGAAATATGTATTACAAAAATAATTGTGTTGAAATTTTTAAGAAAAAATTCAAAGAAATCTCGATGAAGCGAAACATGAAATTTTACGAAATATATGCCAAATACTTCCGATAAGTCAATTTTTTTTACTTGAAGAAGGTTTTTCATTTTGTTGATATTTGATGAAATTTGTTTTTTGTTTTTTCTTTGTTGTAAAAATATTATTTCCATATTTAATAACAATGATCCACTTTCTACAACTGTTATGAAATTAAAAATATAAAATTTAAATTAAAACATTCATGCAAGTTATAAGCAATCAGGCGTTTTTTTTTTAGCACGGCTATTACTACATTGTTTTTCATACAACGCAAAAAAGGGACATCTGCTGAAACTCGCAACCCAAAAAAAGTTTTACAAAAACTTTGATTGTTAAAAATTTTAGTAATATAAATAACCCAAAAATTGCCTTTCTACACTTACGTTTATGCTACATACGAGAGTAAATATATATACACTGTGTGTTTTATGTTTGTTGTCATTCAACAATTTATGTAAAATCAAATTTAATTCTATATTATTAAATAATAAAAAAAAATCTTCAATGCGGTAGTTTAAAGTTATTGTATGGCAACACTGCGAAGGTGGGTAATAAAATATTATTCGACGCGTTCTAACACTATTTTTTCAATAGAAATTTAAAACAGGGCGATGTAATTATTTCACGTGCAGAGGATTATATTTAAAATACGAAAAAAATAATTCAAACTAATTAAACTAACCGATGATTGAAATTCTCTGCTATTGGTACGAAACTAAAAATCAAACACTTGCACTACACACTACACGTGACCTCACTTCAACTCAACGCAACTCAAAATGAAATCGACCGGCAACTGACTGACTCATTCAGCTACACAGCATATTGGCTCGGCCCAAGCAAAACTGAACAGCAATTTTCGTGTTATTTTCATGAATCATATAATTTCCACATTGTTTAAGCAAACGTGCTTACATTATCATACCATCTGTATTACCATGTCATCGATAAAATAGACGTGTGGTATTCTTAGATGAAATAACCCATTACCGTGTTCACTAATCCCTCGATTTCCTGCTGGGATAGGACAGCTTCTTCGTAGGGTTGCCATTCAACAATTTCATGCTTTACTACATATTTGGGCACTGCCTGAGAACGCGTAGACGTGGAGAGCTAAAATTTTGTACAGGACGTTTCCACAAAAATTGCAAGTACAGGTTCAAAAATACATCAATCAATTCGGGCGGCTCCTCTTGGTATTGCCATAGAAAACTTTAAGTTGGACACTGCTCCACGCGTCAACGTAGAAAGGTGAAACTTTGTACACCGGCCTTTTTTTTAAAAAAAAGCTAATTATGTTCAAAATTTGGACCAATTGGGCAACTGCTTCGTAGGGTTGCCTTACAAAATATTTGGTAATCGGTGTTTTTATTGCAATGGTAATTTTAAAATTGAACCGGGTTACCCCTATTTGGTGTTGCCATACAGAAATTTTGTTTTTCACTATATACTTCGTAGCTGCCTTAGGTGGCGTCGAGGTGAAGAGCTCATACTTTGTACAGGGCGTTTTCATAAAAATTGCAAATACAGTTCGAAAATGGGACAAATTATCGCCGGGCAATGCCGACGGGCTCCACTAGTATATACATATATATGTATGTGGGATCCAGATATCCGAAAATGGCATGCCAATGTCCACGACATCAATTACCACACATTGGACTACACTAGTTAAGTACAACAATTTAGCAGACAGAAAATCACCAGCATCACTACGAGAGAGCGACAGCTAGCATCTAGATGAAAAGACACGACACTGGCTGTGGAACCGTCAACGAGGCAAGGCAATGTACAACACAGTAGTATAAGAAAAGATTTATATTAAATTTAATCATATTATAAAATTTTATTATATAACCATTTTGAGTTTGTTTTTTGTGATACAACAATTGGCACTTTTTTACTTTCCAAATCCCACAAATGGGAGTCCAACCGGGATCTGAGGTGACAGAAAAGTTAAAAACAAATGGTGAACTTGTGAAGATACTGATATAATATAAAAATTAAAGGAGTGAAAGAGTGCCGAAGCCGAAAACTGAAGAAACAAATTTTGAAAAAAAATTTCGAGTAATTTCCATATGCTTCTGCAAAGCGAATACATCTCACGGTTCCTCAGTAGTCATTCTAAGTTGTACTTTTAACGCTAAATTGCCTGTATCTCTCCCTTTTTAACTTGCGTTGAATACGTGCTAAAGTCATTTCTTTCAGATCTCGCTCGTTGTTACTGATGCACCTCACTGTATCGTTGATACGATAATAAGGTATAAAGCTAGCACTTATTCTATCATCAATTGTAAATTTGGATAAAGTAGCATTCTCACATTCCGCCAACGCATCAATCGCTGGTGAGATCTGCAAGCCAACGCTCTTCGATGGTGGTTGCGTGTGCAAACTCAGCAAGTGGAAAGTGAAATACACAGATGCTTTCAACAGTAGTAGATTTTTCCATTCAGCAAATGAGATATTCCGGATGGCAGAATAATTTCATGGCAGGTGCGTGAGAGCTTTTGATGTTTCCAGTCTTAAATCACAACATGTGACAAATTTTTGAGTGAAAAAAATATAAATATAGATATATATATAATATTGTAATACTAATGATGAGCCAATATGACAATTTTTGTGTGATTCCGATGTTTTTTTTTTAATAGAATATTTCGATAATAAGTATGATATAATTAATTGGACAAGGTTAACTAGAAATTACCGAAATTTTCCTACAAAGAGTGGCTATCCATTGACAAAGTTTAGAGGAGACTGGACTAGGTACCCCGAAGTGAATAAATTAGTCGAGTTTCTATAGTTAAACCTAAGACGACCCATAAAATAAAATCGCCTTTGATTTGACAGTTGAGATAATTGAATTCTTAGTAATACAAACAACTTGATTTTAAGGAATATTTAAATAGACTCCGTCAGTCGGTACAAGTTGACAATAGATGTGAATTAATAATTACCTACTTTTAAATGCAATTTACGTCAATTTCTATATAAAATTTCAAATAAACATCTCGCGAAGTCAGTTATACATCTTACGTCTTATTAGAATAAAATAAATTATCATGGGGAAGAAAAACCCTAGGAAAGATCATCAAGAAGATGACAGTGAAACTTTTTCCATCATATTGTCCCAGTTAAATGAGACAATTGCAGAAAGGGATGCTCTGGACACTAATTATAAAACGTTAGAAGCGGAGGTAACAGGTCTCAGGGATTTCGTAAATGCTAATCTGGGTTTATCTACCAGAACAGCATTTAACATTTTTCTAGAGGAGGGAGGAGAACAGAACTTCTTTCAATCACAGGCACAGTCAGTTAATGGGGTCGCAGAGCAGATGAGTGCTTGTAAATTATTTAGATTTTAGGATATTGAGAGCTCTGTGCCTAAGTTTAGCGGAAAAGGTGGTGAGAAAGTAGAAAAATGGATCAATGATTTTGAGGACACAGCTGATATCTTAGAATTTTCTGACTTGGAAAAAGTAGTATACGCCAAAAGACTTTTAGCGGGTACGGCTAGGTCAGGAGTTAATGTTATCACGTTTATGCGTACGATAAAAACGACATAGTTAAAGAAAGGTGTCAGATTTTTCAAGTCCAATCGTATTAGTGAATAAAAAGGAAGGCACGAAACGCATATGTGTCGATTACCGACAACTAAATGGAGTGGTAATCAAAGATCGATATCCATTGCCCGTAATAGACGATAATATAGACAGGTTTAATAAGGCAAGACGCTTTCGACTTTAGATTTGAAAAATGGATTCTTCCACGTTCCTGTTTGCCCAGGGAATCAAAAGTATTCTTCATTCGTGACACCATTTGGTCACTTCGAATTTAGGACAGCGCCGTTCGGACTGTGTACTTCGCCAATACTGTGTACTTTTCCAGAGATACGTGAATAAAGTTTTTGACTCACTTATTAGACAAGGAAAATCCTTGACGTATTTTGATGATTTATTTAAACCGCCCGCCAGTGTAAAAAAGCTTTGCATAATTTAAAAGAAATTCTACGTGTAGCTTCGGAATATGGTCTGGGAAATAAATAGGAAATATATCAACTACTTAAAACCCACATCACCTTTGCTGTGCAATTTTAACAGCAAGGACTGGGAGTGCTTTTTGTAGAAGATAACCAGCCCTGTTTGCAAAAGAATCTGCCGTTTTCACATAATATCAAATTTCAATCTTTACTTGTATATATATCACGTACTGACTTTACAACATTACACTTTTATTTATATCTAGCTTATTATAGCTTTATTATTTTTTTTTTTTAGGGAACAAGAGACCTTACCGTGGGTCGGGGGTCACTTGGTTCCTTTTCAAAAACTGACTAAAACTGACTGCCTTTGGCTAACGACGCATCGGCTTTTTATTTGGAAATTTGGTTCCAAATTTTGAATAATCAGCTAAAGGCTGAATTATTCATAGTGGGGTTAAAGAAAAATTGGAATATAGTGAGTATTGGGAAAATTCCAGAAATATTACCACTATTCTAACTATTTCCCCAGTTAAATGTATGAGGAAATTTTGGGTACGCCTACCGATATTGCATCAATACATAACGGCGAAAATCAATATTGCATGGCTAAGTAATATTTTTGAACGATTCCCCTGCATATAAGAATTTTAAAAGCCGTCTATTGGCCATGTATATTGCCAGGATCTTCATATAGCGCCATTAAAGGGGTCAAAACATCATGCATATTACACATAGTAATGTTTTTTCATCATACTCATTGTTCAAAGAATTTCCTATATACATATGAGCAAGCGAGTGACAAAAAAAAAGACGAAGAACAACAGAACAAAATTTTTGGGTCAATCGCTAGGCACATTATGCGTATTTCCCAACATATGGTAAAACAATTAAAGCAAGCGCGCACTGGTTGTATGGTAGGTCAAGGACAGCCCAGTACCGCTACATGGCTAGAATTGGTCTCATGCTGAGGGGTTTGTTTTGTGTAAACAATGCAGCGCGTTGCCGCTATTGTATTAAAAATGGGAAAATGTTGAGTTGACAATAATTCTGATGGAATTACTGTCAATCGATATGAATTGAAAAGGTCAAGTCATTGTTACTTGAAAAAGAAAATGTTTTTAATGTCTTGTAATTCGAGTATTCATAATTTTTTGTAGACAATTTTCAGGCAATACTCGTATTACAATAGGTATGTATATACGTACATATGCTTTTGGAATATGTCTGTACGTACGAAAAGATATGAATGGGAAATATGTATGAACGTTGGAATTATGGGGATTTCGCTCATTTAATTTGATCTTGATAGCGCTTGACTGATTTGGGGAAGTATTGAATGCCGCTTAATGAGTGACGCTTCATTACACCTATATGGGATACCAAATAGAATTGGGTTCAATTACGCCATCTGAAGACAAGATATCAGCAGTACTGAAGTACCCATAGCCAAGAAATCTTAAACAAATGCAGTCTTTTCTTGGCATTACTGTTCATCGCTAATTACTCCACCATTGCCAGACCATTAAGCGACTTATTGAAAAAGGAAAATCTAAAATTGATGCTCCTCAAAAATGCGCATTCCATGAGCTCAAAACAAAATTATGCGATAAGGTGGTCCTTAGAATGTACCAATCAGACGCAGAAACTGAGCTTCATACGAATGCTAGCAAACTTGGCTATGGTGCAGTACTACTACAGAAAGATTCTGAAGATCTGCAGTGGCATTCGGTCTACTTCTTCATTAGGAAGACGTCAAAGCCGTAAAAAAACTATACCAGCTACGAATAAGAGGTTTTAGCGATAATCAATGCACAGAAAAAATTTAGTGTTTACCTAATCGGAATACCATTCAAGATAGTGACACACTATAGTGCTTTCAAAGGTATAATAGCAAAGAGAGACATATCACCTAGAATTGCTAGATGGGTGTTACAGTTTTGAGGTTGAACATAGACCAGGGACTGCGATGAAGCATGTTGATGCTTTAAGCCAATTACCGAATTCAATTTCAAAACTTATTTATTACAAACCCAGGCATGAGCGCCACGCAAATAAGCGTTGGGTATAGCTAATAGAGTATTAAGACAAGGAATATTAAGATGAATACACAGTTGAATATTGCCAGAACTTAAACAGTAAAACAATGGTGGAGGGTAAATAGCGTCTTATTTAAGTTAACATTTAATGTAGATGATTTAAGTGCTGATACTAAAAATAAACCTATCAATATAGGTTAATTCATTAACAACAAGCGAAAACCAGAATAGTAGAGTAACTAAATTAAGTGCCTGATGATAATTCCAGACGAGCCCCTCTACATATCTAAAAGACGTATCTAGCATAGACGAAGAGAATTAATACTATTATAAGACGATTAAATATACTAAAAGGAAAACTAAGACGGAAGACAAAAAGCAATCATCTAAGACGTACTGCGATAAAATCAAAATTTAAAGACGCTTCAATTACGCCCAATAGAAGACTATTGATGATATTCACTTACGACGCATTTATTTTCTTAAAAAACGATTCTTTGAAGACACGCTATAAAAGAAAATATAGTGACGAATTGGAGACGAGGCTGAATACTGGAATTATGATTCCAAACGTTACGCAATTACTCATCAAACCTATATTTTATCCTAGTCATATCTCTACGAACCAAGGGGTCTACCCAAATTTTATATCATATTCTCTTAAAATCCTACGAAAAACAAAATGTAATGAAGAAACCATTATACCATGATTGAATTATAATTTATCGAAGAATTTAAACAACTTTTAGTGGTACTTGAAGCTAAGTTTAATTAACGCTCATACACTCAGTTGTTATCTAAGATGACATGAAGACTCTTTCGGTTACCCGGGTGGACAACAAACTCAGGACGGCCGAATGTGGCACCCAGATATCCGAAAATGGCATGGCAATGTCCACGACACCAATTACCATACATCGGACTAAACTAGTTAAGTACAACAAAATAGCAGACAAAAAATCACCGGCTGCACCACCACTACGAGAGAGCGACAACGAGCATCGAGATGAAGAGACTCGACACTGGCTGTGGAACCGCCAACGAGGCATAGTAATGTACAAAGCAGTAGTATAAGAAGAGATTTATATTTAATTTAACATTATAACGTTTTATTATATAACCATTTTGAGATTGTTTTTTGTGATACAACAATTGGCCCTTTTTCACTTTCGAAATCCCACATGTATATATTTATATATTTATAAATATATATAGGGTGATTTTGAATTGGTGGTTATAAATGAAACTGGATGGGTTGAAGTGTTCGAATTAAAAAATTGTATGGAAGGTGGAATCCGCAATCTCAAAAGTTTCGGATATGCAGTTTGATTAAGAAAATATGCTGTAGATTCCTTGTTGGACAACCCATGAAGGTGATTTTTAGCTCAGATTATAGTTAACCGGTTTAGGATTCTAACGAATGTCGGATCATCATCTTCCTCCCCACGTCACTAGTTTCAGAACGTCAAAATCCAGATCTATGTAATACCGGGGACAGACTTGCCATTCCGAATACAGATACTAATATTGCAATTATGTCATACATATTCTAATAAAAGAATTTCACTTGCGGCTTACAATATGAGAATTATTAAGTTTTATCATTTGATTTGTCATTGGACTTAAGAAATGCGAGCAAATATTGTGAAATTATTTGTCTATATGGAAAATTTAAATGAAATAGACGCTTCAACTTGACAAGTGTTACATATCAAATGTCAGAAAAAGGTGCGGCCTACATTGCAGTATAAAATTTGGTTCTAAAATTCGTGTATAAACCCATTTGTGACAAAGGTTTGGTTTCGTAAATTTTTAATTGTTCGTTTATTTGTTTAAATTATATTAGCTTAAATAAACACAAAAGCAAGATTTTGTTTCATACTATTCAAAAGGGCGAAGTTACGTGGTGGTTCCCAAACGCACCATTTGTCTAAAAAAAATTGTATATTACATTTTTATAAACTCTTATTAATTTAGAAAAAATGTAAAACATAACATGACAAAACAAAAAATTATTCTTGGATATCTATTTTATTGATTAACCTTAATTATGTTATTTATTATAAAACAAATATTATTTTAAATTATTGTGAAACGCCTCAAAACAGTTAGCATTTAGTGCAACTTTACGTGAAGAACGCTTATATGTTGTATGTGAATGGCATTTTTTGTACCGTAATCGAGTCTTTCACTGCAATCTTGGGCCATTTTGATAAAATGTTTGGTTTCGCCATACTTTTTCTTTTAGATAGTGGTTTTCCGTGGCGAATAAGGAGTACTTTAGCTAACCGACGCCGAAATCAAGCCGATCAACTGTGCAACTGTAGTTTTTTGCTAAAGTCCAGGCATTAGTTGCAGCCAAATCCACCATCCATAATACCGTTGGCATGTACCACTTTTTGCCCCGAATGCTTATACGGTGGTTAGAAATACATATGACTGTCCTATATAACCCACTCCACCCATATTTCTATTGTACATTCCAGTGGCGGTTCGTGGGATTCAGAAGAAGGGATAGCTCCGCTTTTCAGACTATTTCATTACTACTATAAGTAATTATATATGTATCAAAGTCAATGATGTCAATAACACACAATATAAATATTCATATTTATTCTTGCTCTTGAAAGAGAAGGAAGCCATTATCATCGTTAAAGAAATCAGCGATGCAATCATATCTTTCATTTAATCCATTCATAGCAAATACTGCCTGCCCCATAATTAAGCAAATACAAAAATTTCACTCAATATCCTCTTTCACAACGTACGCAAAAAATCTAATCATCTGGTTCATTCTTTTCAATTCAGTAACCATTATTATTATACTTAAGTATACTCGTTCGCCGGAATACTCAAATAAAACCAAGAATTCTACATTCTCTCGCAATTAAACAGAAACGTACGTAATATTATAGATAGTCAATATCTTATTTTTGCACAATATGAATAAAATATGTTTAAAAAAATTTTATAATAAAAAACATTCAAACATTTATAGTCAAACGAGATAATATAATTTTAAAATATTGTTATTGTGTAGATTCAGTTTTGCAATGAAACTTTTTTACTTAATCTAAAATTTATTTATGAAAGTTATTTATTTAAAAAGTTTTTTTAATATACATATTTTATTTTCTAATCATTACATTTTTGCTAAAAACTCATATAACAGGACATACAGTAGGTTTACATGAATACTTGAGTATTTGTGTTGAAATCCACTTGAAGCTCAGGTAGGGCGGTTGATTGAATTAATTCCAATTACTTGAGTTGAATTTTTCTTGAATTTAATTTTCCAATTACTTAAGTTGAAATTTACGTATTTAATGAGCGTTTTCATGATATTTTGATTACTTCAAGCATATTTCAAGTATGCTTCAAGTATTCATGTAAACGTACTGATAATCTATCTAATATATGCATATTACCTCGCATCTACGTTCTTTTGCAAATGTTTTGATGTAATATTTTACCTCTGCGGTAAGTATGTTTAGAAGATTATCGCACTTTAATGTAAGTACTTCCATGTGAAAACGTTTTACACGAAAAAACTGGAAAATTTATTTCACATCAAAACCCATCGGTTAAACATATAAAATTTAAATGTTCACATGAGATACATATGTATGTAAAACATTATGCGGAAGCGTTTAAAAGAAAAAGCAGCCCCCGCCAGAACATACATCCTCCTTTGTACATAAATTCGAAAATCACGCATTTAAAGATATTCGGGTGAAAAAACTCGGTTATAAAGTTTTTTATACATCAAAAGAAAATATGCCATTAAATAAACCTCAGCAAAAGCTTCAATTTGGTGCTACGCACGGCCAAGATTGGACAACGCCATTGTAGCTACCACCCTCCCCGCAAAACCCCAAAAAACGTAAACAATTAAGCCCACTGACTAATTCTAAAACAAAAAATCCCATGTAAATCCATCCACGTTTACTATTCTAAAACTATTCCTAAAATTTCACAATATTCGTCACGAAGTTCGGATAAATGGTATTTAAAAAAAGCTACGAATTTATTATTAACATCTGGCAGCATTTAAATAAATCGTGAGCAAAACCGACACCCACCCGCACCAGCATATACTTCTGAATTTATCAATGAAACTTACTATCACGGGGTGTAAATCAATTGACAAACGCAATGTACGCATGCAAACTCTTGAGTGAATATGAGTCTAAAAAGTTAAATGTATTTAACTTTTTACATTGGCTTTGTTGTTGTAAAAACGCTGTAGGGATTTCAGCGACTCTGCGATGCCAGTGGCAACGGTGTTTGATTCTAATGCCGTTCCATCCATACCACGCTAATATTATGTAGCTTGCTTGACAAGACAAATCGGGGTGGATCTGGTGCTGGGTGGAATGATGGTGGGTGGGTCATACGCTACATTTTGGACAGCGTACCATACAGAATGTTAGTAGCGATATAGTGACATTTGTTTGGGTGGTATGTTCTTAGTTTGTAGGAGAAAATTGGGCGTTACTTATAAAATATTTCAAGATGTATCTACTGATGCCAGAGGAGTAAGCTTCTTCGAATTTAATACATTTTTTTAAATATTCTAAGAATATTTTAAAGCAAAATGTTATGTTTGGATTTTTTAGTTTGTCAAGGGAAGCAGTGCTTCCTTTGCTTCCAATGAGGAACCGCCCCTGGTACATTCTAAAAACACATTGCTGAGCTATGTTAACCCTTGGACCTGGAGAGTGTAAATTCCTCCGAACTGACCCTACTGGATCTTCCTCAAATGAGTTCGACAAAAGAGAAACGGTTTGGTTGTTCTTCCATCTGGTCAATATCATTTCATTTTCCTTGTCAACGTAGTTTTCGCAGGACCTCCTAAGATTTTTATTCGTTACTTTTTTTTCAGCCATGGTTATATTTTTTATAAGGGTTTTTCCTCAAAGGTCCTGTCCCGCTAAACTGAATGTCTCTGAACGTATTCCCGTAAAAGTAAAAAAATTATCAAAATAAACGGGGAAATGCTGTTCGGGAACATGCTCCATCATTTTGTTAGCAAAATTTAGGTCTACAAATTCTCCAAGCCGAACAGTCTTGTCACACATTTGGTTACGACCATGATATAAATCGAAATGGTAGCAATAGCCCAAGCGACTAGCGGCAACCCAAGCGTTGTATCCAAATCTTACAGGTTTGTTTCTAACGAACTGTTTGCACGGATACGTGCCGTAATAGGGTATCATCGCTTCACCGACAGAAGTATCCATTTCGACATTCATTTAGATGAATAATCAATGGGCGTACTTGAGCAAAACGATTACTGGTTCCTTGAATAGTGTTTTTGTTACAGAAGTGTACATTCGTAAATTTATCTTCGAATACATTTCGGCGCATCCATTTTGCTACCAACTCATTTCGAACGTCATCTTCTTTTCCCAGCACATACGTCGGCGAGGTTATGCGCTATAACCTGACAAAATTAATGCACCACAAACGCGTAGAAGTCTTCGACATCGGAAATAATCGCATTGTTTTTCTCTTTAGTGGCGTAATTTATCGTATTACGAACAACTTTTTCTACAAATCATTTATCTATAAATAACTGAAAGTAATCAATTGGTTCTGTTTCCTCCCAAACCTTAGCGGGCTAATTTTCGTTTCCTTCCATGAAAGCCTAAACCGTTGGTACATAAATGCTACTAATGGTAAATTATCTTCATTGCCTGGGTTCCATTTTTGTGAAAAGTTTTTCTGCTGGTTTATTTCACAAATTGTAGCCTCAACTTCATTTATCTGGGGTATTCCGCTTCGACTTCATTTTCAATCTCATCTTCATCGTTATTAATAAATCTTACTTCAACCCCGGCCTGTAACTGCTTTTTGTGGAAACGGTTCGGATCTGAATTCTGTTCATCAGCGGAATCTGCACCTGTGTCGCTATTGACCTCATGAGGCTCGAAATACACATCTCTGGGCAACTGAATATCATCTGACAAGTTTTCTATTGCTTCCAATATATCTGCCACATCCATTCAACTTCTCCTACAAAAAAAAAAAAATCAAAACTGTTTTAAGTGAAAAATGGTTGGGAACCACCTATACAGGACATTCCAAAATCAAGAAAAAATATTTGGCTCCTATCTTATATGTACTGAACTATAGGCTTTAATCTATTGTGGAAATAAACCAAAACAAAATTATTAGATATATAACTGTTTCCAGACCTACAAATATATTTTAGATGCGGGTCCATATACACAGCACAACAAAATTTATCCAAATATTTCAGTACGCATTTGCAAACACAATAATTCACACAGAACTACAAATTTTGCTCGTTTTTCTATTTGATTTTTCCGCGAACCCCCTGTGTGAAGTCATACAAGACCGATAATGTGGAATAAAAATAACGGGACAAATCCCGGTAGCATCATTGCTGGTTCGCGAATGAAACATTGGTCATAAATGGGTTAAATGATTATGGTTTAGAACTACAGTCAGATTGCAACAAACTGTCTCTCTATCTCGCGATATTTTTCGCAGTTTCACTATGGAGCTCCAATGATCTAAATACTGAATGTACACCGAGTATATACAAATTTGTTTTTCAGTATATAGACATATTCGCGATTGAGTGGAAACTGCAATATTGAAACCGCAGATAAGTCTCTGGTATAAGTGTACTTTTTATACACTACATTAAATCACAGGGTACACTAATGTTAGTGGAGCAAAATTGTTTAGACACCCACGCATAATATTAAAAATTATTTTGATTTTTCATATCCGTCTGTCCGTCCCTCGGTCCGTCCGTCTCACAATAACTCGAGAACGCGTCTATTTAGAAGACGGAAATTTTGCATAAGGCCTTTTAAAAAAACGGTATTCAATTGTGAAAATTTGATAAATCAGGCAACTCCTTCGTGGGATTGACATACAAAAATTTTGTTTTTCACTTACAGGGTGTCTCGAAAGTGGTGTGATACCGGCAGGCTATGGACGATCAAAATATTGTATGGGTGGGGAATCCGAACGGTTTCCGAGATAACGGGACTTAGAGATATTTGGGCATGTTTTTATATATAGATCACCCTGTAATTTCTGAACAATACACCCTATGTTGATGATTTGATTTGAACTTTGGCAGAGAAATAATCGCTGGACCTTTCCAAAATTTCAGAAGTAGGCCATTTTCTTTGGGAAATAACCATTATCAGCCATTTTCGCTGAATATTCTTAAGCATATTCAATGTGCAAAAATCACAGAAATGGTTACACTATCGGTACAAAGTGTGATAAGTCAATTTAAAGCTAACGTTTTGGGCTTCCTAAATCCAATATGAAAAATTGTTATTGATGAAGTGTTTTTTGATAAGAGTAGTAGTTAAATAAAAAAAAACGGTTAAAAATTCCGAAATTTTGAATTTATCGAGCTATAACTTCAAAACTGACAGGAGGAGGGTAAAAGTTTATAGAATGTTAGAAAGGCCCAGCGATTACTTAACCACCAAAGTTTAAATCATAATTTTGTACACCGGCTTTTTCATAGAAATAGTAAATAGAATTTCGAAAATCGGGCCAAATCGGGCAACACCTTCTTGGTATTGCTGAGGTTTTTTTACGTATACTGTGAAAACGATCAATCCTAAACGTTTTTATTGTACTGAAAAGTTCTTAAGAATATGTAGCCTGTTAGGTACTTGTTTCATTTTAATATTATTTTAATTTATCAACCTGAATAAAAAAAATTATATCAGGAGTGGCTTGATAATATTACCTGCTCTCTGAAAGGCTCTTCCATACAGTGCATTGCAAAGTTATAGACGAACCATGCTATAGTGCGGTAGCCCTTCTCTGTAGCAAGAAAGAGAATATTGTGCGATGGCAAAACATATCTGCCTTCTTATTATCGCTGACCCCAAGAAAAGATTTGCCGTTAGAACGGTACTTGTGGAGTAATACGACAAAACATGCAAATGGGGTGTTGCATTACTATAGACGCTCTGATATACATACATGTATGATGCCACATTTCAATCGAAAAGTAATGTAACAGACAAATATACATAATTCTAAAGTTCGATGTTAAAAAAATGTGTTTGTGCCCAAGAAAGAAATATCAGCGATAAAATATTGACTCAGAAATAAAGAAAGACAAATTTAGATTTCATAATTACATACATGGTGAAATGCGATTGCGAAGAAATGCATATCAACATGTGTTGTAACCACACTTGAGTATCATAACAGTAGTTGTTCTATGCCGATTCTGGATAACTTTTTCCATAAAAAAGTGTCCGGAAAATTCCAACTCATTTGCATCTTCTTCTTCCTCTGGAGGTACGGTGAGCAATTTTGAGGTGGTTCTGAGGCCGCTTTTGTACTGAAAATTAACATTATACTATGACAGTACCAGTTCATTTTTTCCATATAAAAAATTGTTAATTCAACTGTTTTGGTCAAACCTCAGCTGCCTGGAGGAATTCCTTTCCTTTTGGCTGACTAGGTGATGACATCAACAACCGCCCTGTAAGCTGTTCAAGCTCTTGTCTTAGCTAATTTTTTAAATAAAATAACGTTGGATTTTTTGCTGGAATCGAACCGAGCACGCTTGGTTTTGTAAAATCCCAAGCGCTCTACCATGAGACCATGGAGGTGTTGTGTGAATATTCTTTAAAGTTGCTATATATGGGTAGAGTTCTGGACCAGAGTTTTTATCTAGAACTCTCGCCCGCAGATGGCACCACCGCCGCTAGGTGGTTGAGAGTCCATACTAAATATATGTTTGTGTTTTGGATGTACCATTGAGTCTTGACTGGAATATGTCTTGGATACACTATTGTGTCTTGACTTGCTTATGGCTTGGATGTATCATTTAATCTTGACTGCGCCCTAGCGGCATTAGCCGGTACTACCAGCATGCTCCGGTACTACGGTTTTGCTGTTTTCTTGGTTCGCCTAAATGTAGGCTTTCTATTATTATTTTGTGTTTTCAAGTGTTGCGCCTAAATGTACGCTTTTGGTTTTGAACTAATATTAGTAATAATTAAAGTTAACGCTAGGAAATTTTTGTTCATACCAATGGATTCTAGATGGTTGGGGTGGGCGTATTAGGGGGGATAAAATTTTAATCAGAAATCCTCTACGTGCTCTGGTTTTCGAGATATTAGCGATTTTACCTTTGCAGATATAGTTAATATTATTAATAATTCAAGGTAGCTAGGATAGTTTTGTTCATGCCGGTATATTCTAGAAGGTGTTAGAGGGGCGGGGGTTAGCGGGTGATAACATTTTTGTTAGAAATCCTCTACGGGCTATGGTTTTCGAGATATTAACGATTTTACCTTTTTAGATATAGTTAATATTAGTAATAATTCAAGTTTATTTTTTGCTCATGGGGTGCTGCGCCTAAATGTAGGCTTTTTTACTATGATTTTTCTTGAGCACCTAAATATAGGCTTTTCAGGTTTGTTTTGAATTAATATTAGTAATAAATAAAGTTAAAATTAGAATACTTTTTTTCATACCAATAGATTCTAGAAGGTGCCAGTGGATAAGGTATTGGTACTGTTGGGGGACGAAATTTTCATCAGAAATCCTTTACGGGTTCTGGTTTTCGAGATATTAGCATATTAATAAATCAAGTTATTTTTGTTCATGTCAATGGATTCTAGGTGGTGTGAGGTGGGAGGGGGAACGAAATTTTCATCAGAAATCCTCTACGAGCTATGGTTTTCGAAATATTAGGGTATTAATAATTCAAGTTACCCTAGGGAGTTGTAGATATCAGCATGATGTCGCCTTAAATTTGCTGTTTTCTCACTTGTAGATTTCTTAGCGAAGAATTTGTAGATATCAGAAGTTCTGGATCACTTTCTATAGGCGTTCTAGGTATCAAATATTAAATGTTTACCAAACATTAGGCATGCTTCCCCTGTTTATGATATAATTTGATATCACCGCTGTAAACAAATTCGCATTTAAGCTGAATGGTTCATACACACCCGTGTAAACTTCCTGTTTACAAATTCGCATTTTAGCTGAATGAGTCATGCACAACTGTGTAAACAAATTTAGACAATATTAGCACATTTATTCTTTTCATGTAATTTGATAGCACACTTACTGTAGGCGGCCAACAAATTTTATTTTATTGTTCCATGAATTGTGTTTTATCGTTTATTCGATATCCTCTCAGCCTGTAAGCAAATTCGTTGGAATTCATCCTGTGCGATGTTTACTCTAGCAGCAGGATCATTCATGTTTACAAACCGTTCCTATAAAAGCTCAAGCAAACTCTTGGGGAGCATCAGTCAGTTTTAGTGAGTCTCCGTGATAGTACATAAAAAATCAAAATGTCTTCGGTGTTAGTAAATTAAAGTTTTTCAATAATTAAAAACTTGAGACAGGATGTGTGGAAGTGTTTAACAAATTCAGAGAATAAAGACTATATTGGGAAAAAGTGTAATAGAAACATGCATAGATTTCAAGTTGCATTTCGGAAGTGCAATAAGAGTGCTAGGAAACGACATTTCGAGAGCTGTCTCGAGCAAACTAAAGCATTGAGAGCACTATTGAGAACTACCCGTCGAGGTGGAGGAATTATTCGCGTAAGAAGAAGTGATTTTGTAAAGTGGGAGGAAATAAAGACAGCGTTCACAAACAGAATTCGGCAAGGTGTTATTGCAAATTTAAAACATATCGATCCGAAGCTATTTATGCAAGAGGCTGCCAAATTATTTACGCACCGTATTAAGAACACTCTAAAACGTTATTTTAATATTAAAGTTTCTACAAAGTTTTGCGGCGAATTTATTAAACAAAGTGCTGACAACGAAAACATAAAAGACATTAAATATTTCCAAGCAAGAACTGCTCCAATTAGTGCAGATGATAATTTGGAGGAGTGGTTTAAATCAAACATTTTGGATCCAGTAAACACTCAGCTGGAAGAATTCCAGGAAAAAGACAGTGGCTGGGCACTGCAGTCTATAATACATTTAGCGGTGCATATCAACAAGTTTTAGCCGATTCGGGGATCATTTTATATACCTCTGCCGAAGGAGATTGCATCAAAGAAAGCTTGCATTAATTTGAAGAATAATGATGAAGCATGCTTCGCATGGGCCGTAACATCAGCGCTATATCCTGCAAATATTAACACCAATAGGATCTCATCATATCCACATTATTCAACTATGCTCAATTTAACTGCGATAACGTTTCCCATGACACTTAAGCAAATTACGCAATTTGAAGACCAGAACGATTTATCAATAAACGTATTCATCCTAGAGAAAGAGCGTTTCTTCACCACAGTTCCAGTTAGAGTTACGAAACACAGGATGGAGCGACATGTTAACCTCCTAATGCTACAAGATTACTATGACCAGGCTGAAGATCATATGGATGATGATGATGCTGGCAGATATCATTTCTGCTGGATAAAAGATCTTTCGCGCCTTTTATCGGGACAAACTTCAAAACATGGCCATACAGTGTATACATGTGATAGATGTTTGCTCTACTTTTACTCTGCGGAAAAATTAGCATCACACACACCCAAATGCGAGAAGCAAAATGATTGCAGAATTATATTTCCCTCAGAGGAAAAGAAATGGTTAGAATATAAGAATTATAACCATAAGAATCCCGTCCCGTTTTGTGTGTATGCTGATCTTGAATCAATATTGAAGCCTATTCAGGGAAACGATCAAAATACACAGCGAATCCAGGAACATGAAGTTCAGAGCTTAGGATTCTACTTCCACTGCAAACATGATGCTAAGCTCTCATATTACAGAGCATATTGAGGCAAGGACTGTCAAAAATGGTTTGCATTAGAATTGCAAAAGATTGCATCCATAGCTGTACAGGAGAAGCTGAACATCAGGCCAATGCAAACCCTGACTAAAGAGGAACGGCGTTCACATATGGAAAATACTTGCTACCATATATGTGAAAAAACGTTTGCAGCCGATGAGGAACGAGTCCGGGACCATTGCCACTTAACAGGTAAATACTGAGAATCATAATTCAATTCATTTTTTTCATAAATTCTTTTAACAGGAAAATACTGAGGGCCAGCGCACAATGCATGCAATCTGATGTACCAAGATTGCTCCATAGTTCCAGTCATTTTTCACAACTAATCCGGATATGATGCTCACTTCATTATTAAGGATATAGCTACATCTATTCCTGGGAAAGTGGATCTCCTACCAATAAATAAAGAAAGATACATTTCGTTCACCAAACACGTTGAAGGCAGCCATATCAAATTCAGATTCATCGATTCCTTCCGTTTTATGGCAGAATCCTTAGATAAGCTATCATCATTGCTGCCAGTGGATAAACTAAATATTACAAGAGCTGTATGGCAGGAATTGGATGATGATGACTTTAAACTACTCACGCGCAAAGATGTCTTCCCATACGACTTCGTTGACCATTGGACAAAATTGGATTTCCAACACTTACCGGCTCAGGAGCAATTCTATAATAAAAATGACTGACAGTGATATATCTGCTGTGGACTACAGCCGCGCAGAAACGGTGTGGAGGACATCTGAAATACAGACACTTGGCGAATATTCCGATCCATACCTGAAAACTGATGTCCTTCTATTGGCCGATGTCTTCGAGAACTTTCGAGATGTCTATATGAAGACGTACAATTTAGATCCTGCACATTATTACACCATGCCAGGTCTAACATGGGATGCAATGTTAAAATATACAAAAGTGAAACTGGAGCTGATAACCGATGTAAACATACTGCTATTCGTAGAGAGAGGTATTCGAGGAGGTATAAGCCAATGTTCCAATAGATACAGTAAAGCCAACAATAAATATATGGATGATTTTAACCCAGATGGAAACAAAAATACTTGATTTATTATGATGTTAACAACCTTAATGGATGGGCCATGTCACAACATTTACCTACCGGAGGATTCAGATGGGCTGATGTTCCCAATATTGATGTTTTCCAAATTCCTGATGATTCACCAACTAGATACATACTCGAAGTTGATTTAGACTATCCTCCACATCTACATGATAAGCATAAAGACTTACCGTTTTGCTCTGAGCATACAGCACCACCAGGTTCAAAATTATAAAAACTTTTAACAACATTACACCATAAAGAAAAATATATTATACACTATCGAAATTTGAAGCAATGCTTATCATATGGCCTCAACCTAAAAAAGTACACCGGATCTTGCAATTCAACCAGTCAGCTTGGCTTAAACCATACATTGATTTGAATACCTCCAAACGGAAACAGGCTACCAGCAATCATGAAAAAGACAGCTATAAAAAGATGAATAATGCTGCGTTTGGTAAAACCATGGAAAATGTACGCAAGTGTAGTGATATCAAGCTTTGCGTAAAGTGGGAAGGTCGACATGGTGCCAAAGCACTGATTGCAGCTCCCAACTTCCACAGTACGAAAATATTTGGTGAGAATTTAGTTGCTGTGGAATTAAGGAGACTGAAAATGTTGTTTAATAAACCACTCTATATTGGAATGGCAGTCTTGGAAATTTCAAAAACATGCCTATACGACTTCGATTACAGTTTTATGCAGCGCGAGTTTGGTGATAAATGTAAAGTCATGTATACCGATACAGACTCCCTAATATATGAAATTGAAGAGAGAAACATATATGACATTATGGCTGAAAATATTGATAAATTCGATACAAGTGATTACCCTGTAAATAATCAGTTCAATATACCGCTTATGAATAAAAAGATTCCTGGTCTTATGAATGATGAGCTGAACGGGCAAATCATGTGTGAATTTGCAGGCCTCCGCTCGAAAATGTATAGCTTACGCATAAATGATGGTAAAACTGTAAAAAAGCCAAGGGAATAAAGATAAATGTTGTTTAGAGGCATATAAAGTTCCAAGACTACGTTGAATGCCTGAATCACAAACAGCTTTTGACTGCAAATCAGAGGGGCTTACGATCGAATAACCACAATGTCTACACCATCAACCAAAAGAAGATAGCTTTAAGTCCACATGATAACAAGCGGTATATTTTGAGTGGTACAATGGATACTCTACCATGGGGACATTACTCTATTCCACCAGAGCAACAAGGAGCAGACGCGGAAAACATATAATCTAAGATATGTATTGTAAAGAAAAATTGTATTGTAGTTTTAGTTTCATTTATATAAGTAATTTGTTTTAATTGTATTATAGTCTAAGATGATATACATTATTGTAAAATAAAGCAAAATATTATAATTATAGGGTAACCGAATTAAGGAAGCTTAATATAGAATGATACCTTAAGAATTAAATGTTAATCTAGAATGATACCTTAAGAATTAAATGTTAATATTTTTCAATTTATAGTAAATCAATAATAATATTTTATATATGGTATTCTTTTTATTCAACATCCCTACTAAGTCCAGAGCTCCTGAAGTTATTATTTATCAATATTTGCCAACTACAGCGAGCTCCTAATCGGGCGGTTGAGCGTTTTACTCAGAATGCTAGGAAGACTAGCGAAAAAAACATTTACACGTGGACTCGACCTTGACCCCTGACATCACCTTTGAAACCGAAAGGGCGTCTGGTCCTTGACCTTCTTCCGGAAGTGCGCTATATATAAGTGTATAATCAAGCACATCACAGGGGATTCCATATTGCTTTTCAAAACAGGACTGGTAACTGCTTAACAGTTTTTAAACAGGTCAGATAACAGCTAAACAGCTTTTCGAACAGGTCTGGTAACAGCTTAATAGCTTTTAAACAGGTTAGATTACAGCTTACCAGCTTTTCAAACAGGTCTGATAACAGCTTAACTGCTTTTTAAACAGGTTTGATAACAGTTTAACAGCTTTTTAAGCAGGTCTGATAACAGCTTAACAGCTTTTCAAACAGGTCAGATAACAGCTTAACAGCTTTTTAAACAGGTCTGATAACAGTTTAACAGCTTTTTAAACAGGTCTGATAACAGCTTAACAGCTTTTCAAACAGGTCAGATAACAGCTTAACAGCTTTTTAAACAGGTCTTTTAACAGCTTAACAGCTTTTCAAACAGGTCTGATAATAGCTTAACAGCTTTTAAACAGGTCTCAACCTCCCGATTAGGAGCTCGCTGTAGTGGGCAAATGTTGATAAATAATACCTTCAGGAGGTCTGGACTTAGTAGCGAAGTTGAATAAAAAGAATACCATATATAAAATATTATTATTGATTTATTATAAATTGAAAAATATTAACATTTAATTCTTAAGGTATCATTCTAGATTAACATTTAATTCTTAAGGTATCATTCTATATTAAGCTTCCTTTAATCGGTTACCCTATAGTTATAATATTTTCCTTTATTTTACAATAATGTATATCATCTTAGACTATAATACAATTAAAACAAATTACTTATATAAATGAAACTAAAACTATAATACAATTTTTCTTTAAAATACATGTCTTAGACTAGCCTTAGATTATATGTTTTCCGCGTCTGCTCCTTGTTGCTCTGGTGGAATAGAGTAATGTCCGCCATGGTAGAGTATCCGTTGTACCACTCAAAATATACCGCTTGTTATCATGTGGACTTAAAGCTATCTTCTTTTGGTTGATGGTGTAGACATTGTGGTTATGAGATCGTATGCAGCTCTGATTTGCAGTTAAAAGCTGCTTGTGATTCATGTATTCAACGTAGTCTTGGAACTTTATATGCCTCTGAACATCATTTGTCTTTATTCCCTTGGCTTTTTTTACAGTTTTACCATCATTTATGCGTAGGCTATACATTTTCGAGCGGAGGCCTGCAAATTCACACATGATTTGCCCGTTCAGCCCATCCTTCATAAGACCAGGAATCTTTTTATTCATAAGCGGTATATTGAACTGATTATTTACAGGGTAATCACTTGTATCGAATTTATCAATATTTTCAGCCATAATATCATATATGTTTCTCTCTTCAATTTCATATATTAGGGAGTCTGTATCGGTATACATGACTTTACATTTATCACCAAACTCGCGCTACATAAAACTGTAATGGAAGTCGTAGAGGCATGTTTTTGAAATTTCCAAGACTGCCATTCCAATATAGAGTGGTTTATTAAACAACATTTTCAGTCTCCCTAATTCCACAGCAACTAAATTCTCGACAAATATTTTCGAACTGTGGAAGTTGGGAGCTGCAATCAGAGCTTTGGCACCATGTCGACCTTCCCACTTTACGCAAAGCTTGATATCACTATACTTGCGTACATTTTCCATGGTTTTACAAAACGCTGCATTATTCGTCTTTTTATAGCTGTCTTTTTCATGATCTCTGGTAGCCTGTTTCCGTTTGGAGGTATTCAAATCAATGTATGGTTTAAACCAAGCTGACTGGTTGAGTTGCACGACCCGGTGTACTTTTTTTAGGATGAGGCCATGTGATAAGCATTGCTTCAAATTTCGATAGTGTATAATATATTTTTCTTTATGGTGTAATGTTGTTAAAAGTTTTTCTAATTTTGAACCTGGTGGTGCTGTATGCTCAGAGCAAAACGGTAAGTCTTTATGCTTATCATGTAGATGTGGAGGATAGTCTAAATCAACTTCGGGTATGTATCCACTTGGTGAATCATCAGGAATTTGGAAAACATCAATATTGGGAACATCAGCCCATCTGAATAATCCTCCGGTAGGTAAATGTTGTGACATGGCCCATCCATAAAGGTTGTTAACATCATAATAAATCAAGTATTTTTGTTTTTTATCTGGGTTAAAATCATCGATATATTTATTGTTGGCTTTGCTGTATCTATGGGAACATTGGCTTATACCTCCTCGAATACCTCTCTCTACGAATAGCAGGTTATCAGCTCCAGTTTCTCTTTGGTATTTTTTAACATTGCATCCCATGTTAGATTTGGCATGGTGTAATATTGTGCAGGATCTAAATTGTACGTCTTCATATAGACATCTCGAAAGTTCTCGAAGACATCGGCCAATAGAAGGACATCAGTTTTCAGGTATAGATCGGAATATTCGCCAAGTGTCTGTATTTCAAATATCCTCCACACGTTTTCTGCGCGCCTATAGTCCCCAGCAGATATATCACTGTCAGTCATTTTATTATAGAATTGCTCCTGCGCCGGTAAGTGTTGGAAATCCAATTTTGTCCAATCGTCAACGAAGTCGTATGGGAAGACACCTTTGCGCGTGAGTAGTTTAAAGTCATCATCATCCAATTCCTGCCATACAGCTCTTGTAATATTTTATTTATCCACTGGCAGCAATGATGATAGCTTATCTAAGGATTCTGCCATAAAACGGATGGAATCGATGAATCTGAATTTGATATGGCTGCCTTCAACGTGCTTGGTGAACGAAATGTATCTTTCTTTATTTATTGGTAGGAGATCCACTTTCCCAGGAATAGATGTAGCTATATCCTTAATAATGAAGTGAGCATCATATCCGGATAAGTTGTGAAAAATGACTGGAACTATGGAGCAATCTTGGTACATCAGATTGCATGCATTGTGCGCTGGCCCTCGGTATTTTCCTGTTAAAAGAATTTATAAAAAAAATGAATTGAATTATGATTCTCAGTATTTACCTGTTAAGTGGCAATGGTCCCGGACTCGTTCCTCATCGGCTGCAAACGTTTTTTCACATATATGGCAGCAAGTATTTTCCATATGTGAACGCCGTTCCTCTTTAGTCAGGGGTTGCATTGGCCTGATGTTCCGCTTCTCCTGTACAGCTATGGATGCAATCTTTTGCAATTCTAATGCAAACCATTTTTGACAGTCCTTGCCTCGATATGCTCTGCTCTGTAATATGAGAGCTTAGCATCATGTTTGCAGTGGAAGTAGAATCCTATGCTGTGAACTTCATGTTCCTGGATTCGCTGTGTATTTTGATCGTTTCCCTGAATCGGCTTCAATATTGATTCAAGATCTGCATACACACAAAACGGGACGGGATTCTTATGGTTATAATTCTTATATTCTAACCATTTCTTTTCCTCTGAGGGAAACATAATTCTGCAATCATTTTGCTTCTCGCATTCGGGTGTGTGTGATGCTAATTTTTCCGCAGAGTAAAAGTAGAGCAAACATCTATCACATGTATACACTCTATGGCCATGTTTTGAAGTTTGTCCCGATACAAGGCGCGAAAGATCTTTAATCCAGCAGAAATGATATTTGCCAGCATCATCATCATCCATATGATCTTCAGCCTGGTCATAGTAATCTTGTATCATTAGGAGATTAACATGTCGCTCCATCCTGTGTTTCGTAAGTCTAACTGGAACTGTGGTGAAGAAACGCTCTTTCTCTAGGATGAATACGTTTATTGGTAAATCGTTCTGGTCTTCAAATTGCGTAATTTGCTTAAGTGTCATGGGAAACGTTATCCCAGTTAAATTTAGCACAGTTGAATAATGTGGATAGCATGGGATCCTATTGGTGTTAATATTTGCAGGATATAGCGCTGATGTTACGGCCCATGCGAAGCATGCTTCATCATTATTCTTCAAATTAATGCAAGCTTTCTTTGATGCAATCTCCTTCGGCAGAGGTATATAAAATGATCCCCGAATCGGCTCAAACTTGTTGATATGCACCGCTAAATGTATTATAGACTGCAGTGCCCAGCCACTGTTTTTTTCCTGGAATTCTTCCAGCTGAGCGTTTATTGGATCCAAAATGTTTGATTTAAACCACTCCTCCAAATTATCATCTGCACTAATTGGAGCAGTTCTTGCTTGGAAATATTTAATGTCTGTTATGTTTTCATTGTCAGCACTTTGTTTAATAAATTCGCCGCAAAACGTTGTAGAAACTTTTATATTAAAATAACGTTTTAGAGTGTTCTTAATACGACGCGTAAATAATTTGGCAGCGTCTTGCATAAATAGCTTCGGATCGATATGTTTTAAATTTGCAATAACACCTTGCCGAATTCTGTCTGCGAACGCTGTCTTTATTTCCTCCACCTTTACAAAATCACTTCTTCTTACGCGAGTAATTCCTCCACCTCGACGGGGAGTTCTCAATAGTGCTCTCATGCTTTAGTTTGCTCGAGACAGCTCTCGAAATGTCGTTTCCTAGCACTCTTATTGCACTTCCGAAATGCAACCTGAAATCTATACATGTTTCTATTACACTTTTTAACAATATAGTCTTTATTCTCTGAATTTGTTAAACACTTCGCCACATCCTTCCTCAAGTTTCTAATTATTGAAAAACTTTTATTTACTAACACCGAAGACATTTTTATTTTTTATGTGCTATCACGGAGACTCACTAAAACTGACTGATGCTCCCAAGAGTTTGCTTGAGCTTTTATAGAAACGGTTTGTAAACATGAATGATCCTGCTGCTACAGTAATCATTCCACAGGATGAATTCCAACGAATTTGCTTACAGGCTGAGATAACATCGAATAAACAATAAAACACAATTCTTGGAACAATAAAATAAAAATTTTTGGCCGCCTACAGTAAGTGTGCTATCAAATTACATGAAAAGAATAAATGTGCTGATATTGCCTAAATTTGTTTACACGGGTGTGCATGACTCATTCAGCTAAAATGCGAATTTGTAAACAGGAAGTTTACACGGGTGTGTATGAACCATTCAGCTTAAATGCGAATTTGTTTACAGCGGTGATATCAAATTATATCATAAACAGGGGAAGCATGCCTAATGTTTGGTAAACATTTAATATTTGATACCTAGAACGCCTATAGAAAGTGATCCAGAACTTCTGATATCTACAAATTCTTCGCTAAGAAATCTACAAGTGAGAAAATAGCAAATTTAAGGCGACATCATGCTGATATCTACAACTCCCTAGGGTAACTTGAATTATTAATACCCTAATATTTCGAAAACCATAGCTCGTAGAGGATTTCTGATGAAAATTTCGTTCCCCCTCCCACCCCACACCACCTAGAATCCATTGACATGAACAAAAATAACTTGAATTATTAATATGCTAATATCTCGAAAACCAGAATCCGTAGAGGATTTCTGATGAAAATTTCGTCCCCCAACAGTACCAATACCCTATCCACTGGCACCTTCTAGAATCTATTTGTATGAAAAAAAGTATTCTAATTTTAACTTTATTTATTACTAATATTAATTCAAAACAAACCTGAAAAGCCTATATTTAGGTGCTCAAGAAAAATCATAGTAAAAGCACCCCATGAGCAAAAAAAAAATTGAATTATTACTAATATTAACTATACCTAGAAAGGTAAAATCGCTAATATCTCGAAAACCATAGACCGTAGAGGATTTCTAACAAAAATTTTATCCCCCCTCTAACGCCCGCCCCTCTAACACCTTCTAGAATCTATCGACATGAACAAAACTATCCTAGCTACCTTGAATTATTAATAATATTAACTATATCTGCAAAGGTAAAATCGCTAATATCTCGAAAACCAGAGCCCGTAGAGGATTTCTGATGAAAATGTTATCCCTCCTAATACGCCCACCCCAACCATCTAGAATTCATTGGTATGAACAAAAATTTCCTAGCATTAACTTTAATTATTACTAATATTAGTTCAAAACCAAAAGCGTACATTTAGGCGCAACACTTGAAAACGCAAAATAATAATAAAAAGCCTACATTTAGGCGCACCAAGAAAACAGCAAAACCGTATTACTGGAGTATGCTGGTAGTACCGGCTAATGCCGCTAGGGCGCAGTCAAGACCAAATGATACATCCAACCCAGAAGCATGTCAAGACACAATAGTGTATCCAAGACATAAGCCAGTCAAGACTCAATGGTACATCCAAAACACAAGCATATATTTAGTATGGACTCAAAACCACTTAGCGACGGTGGTGCCATCTGCGGGCGAGAGTTCTAGATAAAAACTCTGGTCCAGAACTCTACCCAATATAGCAACTTTAAAGAATATTCACACAACACCTCCATGGTCTCATGGTAGAGCGCCTGGGATTTTACAAAACCAAGCGTGCTCGGTTCGATTCCAGCAAAAAATCCAACGTTATTTTATTAAAAAAATCAGCTAAGACAAGAGCTTGAACAGCTTACAGGGCAGCTAACCAGTTGATGTCATCACCTAGTCAGCCAGAAGGAAAGGAATTCCTCCAGGCAGCTGAGGTTTACCAAAACAGTTGGAATTAACCGGACAATTTTTTATATGGAAAAAATGAACTGGTACTGTCATAGTATAATGTTAATTTTCAGTACAAAAGCGGCCTCAGAACCACCTCAAAATTGCTCACCGTACCTCCAGAGGAAGAAGAAGATGCAAATGAGTTGGAATTTTCCGGACACTTTTTGTATGGAAAAAGTGATCCAGAATCGGCCTAGAACAACTACTCATAACGATTGGGTGCATGCTGTTAGCTGATTGCCCCATTTGAAATGACCATAGTAAAAGTTTGTAATATATTGTGCAAGATGTTTTCTTTATTTATCGATTGGAAAATTTGTTTCCGATATTCTGAGTAGATTGTTTTGTATGTTTTTAGCTATAGAGATCTTTTTGCATAAATTAAAGTCGAATAGATGAGAAAATACAGTTCTTTCGGAACAGTCAACCAGCTTGTTTTAGTCCGATATTCCGAACTGCTTTTTAGCAAAAAGAATAATCCCCAATTGGCGATTACAGCCGGGGAAACAACTATAGTCAAAAGTTGGCGATCAGAGACAGATAACTCTAACTATTTCTTACTTTTAACGAACGTTAATTGGACTAGCAGTGCTTGTCTTTGCGAAGTTCACTGGCATGCACTCCTCTTCCTTGATGATGACGAAATAGTCTTTTTTATGTAGTTTATTTTTATTCACTTTATTGATCACTGATTATTCATTTATAAACTTTGCCTATTACTTCTATTACAATAATTGCAGATGCTTCTTAGATTACTACTTTTTAGGCTGGAATAGGTTGCCTTACCGCTGATGGGGTGTCAACCTATTAGTGAACACGTCAAAAAATTACCGCCAAGTACCTTCCAAGTATGGACTTTATGAGATCTTCCTTATTTTTCCTCCTAGATCAGCACAATCGCTTTCATTTTGTAGTGGGGTGTGAAAATTAAACAATAGTATAAAGAAGTTCTAGAAAATTGTGTATTGGGAACGCCTTCCACACATATTAGAAATAGCCAATATTTTCTATACAACCAATATAGGGATATTTCATCAGATCAATTCTCCTGCGTTAAAAGAAATTCTCTTCAGTCTTTGTTCATTTCTAAGTAGGTACATAAAAAATAAACAAACAGAAAGGAATTCGCTTATAAGTAGTATGTACATAAGAAATAAGCAACAGAACGAAAACAAAAAATAAACGCAGCGTGCATTACTCAATAAGTGGGTCAAACTCCATGCACTGTATACACATGGGATTTCCCAATTGTGTACAAGTAAACAAAGACGGCATGTACTAGCAGTGGGGTAGGTCAATGCCGTAGCTGCGTTTAAAGGCGGTCTCGTACTGTGGCGTTTGGATTCTTTATTCTAGTGCAGTGTACTGCCGCCAAAACGTTGAGACAGCAACTCGATTTATTTATTAATTGCCGGCTAGCTATGAAAAGAAAACACAGAAAGTTTTTCTAAAAATACCAAATATTTAGCCGTATGGGAAATGAAATTTGAGATGCGTGAGTTTTTAGGTTTTTTATATGACGTCGTACCGACGTTCAAGTGAAAGCGGTAACTTGCTCTTTTTGTTTTGCGTATTATTATGAATGTGTGTACGTATGTATGTAGCCAACGTAATACGTATGCATAATATTGGTATATCAATTGATAATTATTGATATGCATATTAATTTAATATGTTTATATGCATGCATGATAATATTTAATAATTTCGGTAATGAATGGCGCTACATTACGCCCTCCCCCTTAGAAAAAGAAAGTAAGAAAGTGAGAGGAGCTTTCTGCAAAGGTGGGTATTATGAAAATCTTTGTTTTTAGCCGGCGATTCTAGATAGTTTACATTGCTTTCATTATTAATATATAATACTTTTATCGTTAATATATAATAATAATATCTTTTATCGTTAATATAACATAATATAACACATATGTATAAAAGAAAAGGAAAAAATATATAAAGGTTTATCCTAAGATCTTAAGATTTCGAGGTTAGGTTATATTAAAAGGAAAAAAATTGCTCTATTAAAATTCCCAGATCAAATTACATACATTACTATGTGTAAAAATTTATCGGTTATATTTACATTGATTCCTAGATTAATACATAATATAAAATGTTTTTAACCTACGTAAAAGATATAATATTTTAAAAGTCTTCCAATTTTACACGCTTGGTTATATTTTGCATAATTCTACGTTGATATTAAGCTATATCATTGATTATTGAGTGACTTTGATGATATGTAATTATTCTTTTTTTAAACATATTTTTAGGCGTAATAAGAAAACTTCTCTTTTTTTTTGCTTTTGCAATTTAATTTTTCTCTAATGCTTAGTGAAGCGTGTAAATAGCTTTGCGTTTGTGTATACATATAAGAAAAAAATTTCATGATATGACTTTGGGTTTTGGTTTTCTTGGTTTTACTGTGGTTGCGTGCTTTTATCGGTGCTGAGCTTTTTGACCTTTTTGCATATTTGGACGATAACAACCATCAGAACTATTGCAAATAGAACTTAAGAAATGACGTAATTGTGAATGTTGTGTGTGTTCAATGTAGGGACACTTAAATTTTCACTTTGCTTAAGCCGAGAAAGGGCTTTGCTTATTGTCGTGGAATTTAATTACATGCACATGGGCGTTAGTAGAATGAAACCTTTCGGAACGGGGTAAGTTAAGGTTAAGGTTAAGTTTAATGCTGGGAGATAGTGATAATTACTAAGCTCTGATGTTTGGTTGGTATTATGTGCTTAGATAATTAGATCTTGGGTACGGAGATGACATCCCTTGGAAAGATTAATAATTCCTCAGTTTTCCAAACTATATGTAGTAATATTATTTCCGCAAATGACATCGACTACTGAGATTTTTCGTATAGAAATGAGCTACCTATTGGGTTGAGATAGTTTTATCCAAAGATCCATTTGGAGAACGGCCTTGACGTTACAGGAAGAAGGTACTTCATGGCTGTGCTTTGCACTTCGCACTGATTATTCACAGAATGGGGTTTAAATACGAGGTGGATGATAAGGCACAAGAAATATACTTGATCTTGCGTTTTATAATTTTGTAACTCGAATTTGTTTACGGTGTAATAGTTTTGTCCATTATAATCGATTACTATATATTCGAGTGAAGGTTTTATAAAGATGAATTTGTCTTGACGATTTGTTGGCAAGGGGTGTATTTTTAGAAGCTGGTATTCATCTTTGGATGGGAGTTTGAGCTTGAAGTGGAAAATTATTCTATTTTCGAGGAGTTTACTACTTACGTTACCAATTTGATAGTGCTGTAGAAGATTATTCTCGTTCTTATCTTTTGGTAAAGTGATCGTATTAGGTATTCCTTTTGAATATTCTCTAAGATTTTTTTCATTTGTGTTAGGGTCATTCTAGCTGGATGAGGTTTACCTTGTCTAACATCTGTTATTATATCTAATAGGAGAGTCTGCGCGGTATGATACATTAGTTCTGTTAGGGAGACTATAGTCTCAAGTTCCGTGGTGAAATTTTTTAATAGTTCATCAGTTCGCACACGATTAGCTAGATTACCTAAAGCACTAAGCTTTTTTTCTATGTGCAGAAACTGTTCTTTTATGACAATGTGTGTTTTATCGTAGAATCAACAATAATGCTTTGATTCTTGATTAATTGCAGTAGGTAGACTTGGCTGTCTTTCTATTTGCCTATGTGTGAATTGAAAATCTTAGCATCTTCTGCGTCGAGAGTGCCAATTAATGTCTTGCTTAGGGTTCCTTCAGCATTAATTAAACCTCTTTTAAATCGAGTGGTTTCGCACTTTAGCAGTAGTGAATTTTGCTTTAGGATTCCGATAATAATGTATAGTTAGTGAATTATGTCCCTACAAAAAGGTACCTTATTGTGGTAATTTTCTATGTAATTGCATAACATGCTCGTTTGTTCTGTGTGGTTACACAGCTTGTCGAGTTCACAGTTGAATTCCTCTAAGTCATAACATGTTATTACCTGCCATTCGTTGTTGTCAAAACTTACTCTTCCTACTTCTTCAAAGTAAATGCCTGGATTATTCTTCAGGATCGTAGCTTGCAACGGTTCGTTTGGTACTATCGCATCTGGGTAAGGAGGATGAAGACGAACAAAATCCCAAGTATCCTAAGTTAAATAAAAAGATTACTTTCATATTCGATGAATAACTTAAGATAATTGTTATGTACAGTTTTATTTCTATTCCCAATTTTAATGGTAGTATTTTCCGTACAATTAATTGTTACGATAATAAGGTCCTGTCCACAACGGGGATAATTTATTTTTCTTTGTGTGGTTCTTTAAAAAGACTTTATCTCATAAGATAAAGGTTCTTGCTTTCGAGTTTTTGTCGTAAAATTGTTGTGAATTTTCTTTTTTATTTAGGATGGATTCTCGTGCTATCCGGTGACTATGTTGCAATCCTTTTACCACGTTGCTGTAATTATCGTAAATGTAATTTACCGATGGGTTTGCCTTTATTATAGCTGGAATATTGGGCAGAAAACCGTATATCAACTCGTATGGACTATAATTTGTACTGGAGTGTGTACTTGTATTGTATCTGAACATAGCATATGGTATCCAAGTATCCCATGTGTCCGGATCTCGGCTCACATAATGCCGTAAATATTCAGCTTAAGTTCGATGACTACTTTCTAGAGCTCTATTGGTATGCGAATGGTATGGAGTTGTTCCTGTTTCCTGATTTTTAGAAACTTGCATATTTGTGGAAACATTTCGCTCAGAAAGTTACAACCCTGGTTTGAGAGCTGGTCTCAAACAATAAGAGAGAGGTGCCGGTTGTTGAAAAGATAACTCAGCGTTTTGCAATTTCAAATATAAAATTGTATTTAATAATTCATTTCCTTAACCTAATATCTCCAAATTCAAGGTATTACTATTAGCTTAAAACAAGAAATTCAGATTAACAATTCAGTATATAAAAAAATTCAATAAGAAATGGTCCAAATAACGTGGTCCGTTTCTTTATTTCTGAAAAGATGAAGAAGACGGGAATTAGTTTCTGTCACCGTATAAACTACTAGACTGCGTGTGGGCACTAGGGCAGTAACTGACGCACATAAGAGCTTTCTGCGAATCTATTTGTTGGTGTCGGCCCTGTCAGACAGAAAAGCTGAGTAAGCAGCAAAAAGGTGTACAGCAGCGTGCTGCAACGTGTGGTGCAGAACAAATGTAATGAGAACAAATTTTCAGATTAAACTCTGAAACGGAATAAACTTCTGTACGGAGGATACCAATAATTTCAGATTAAACTCTGAACAGAATTATACTTCTGTAATAAAGATGGGAAATAATTTCAAAATAAACTCTGACCAGAATTATACTTCTGTAGTAAGGATAGGAATAATTTCAGATTAAACTCTGACCAGAATTATACTTCTGTAGTAAGGATAGGAATAATTGCAGATTAAACTCTGACGAGAATTATACTTCTGTAGTAAGGATAGGTATAATTTCAGATTAAACTTTGACCAGAATTAAACTTCTGTATGGAGGATTGGAACACGATTCTTATTTTCCAGATTAGACTCTGAATCAGATGAACTTTGAGCAAAGAATGATCTTGTGGCAAGTCAAATCAAGTCAAGTGTGTTTTGCGCCGTTTTCTATTTGCGTTGTAGTTGTTTCCCTCGATGTTCTCGTTTTTGTCTTCTTTTTTTATCCTTGGCGCTTATCTTTAGCCCTCAATGCGATTTGGTGACGTCGTTTGACTTCTTGTTGACAGTTGTCCTTAGTATTTTTTTTTTTACTTTTCGTTTTGCTTTTTTGTTTTCCTTCACGGATGATGCGCTATATCAGCCGTGCTATATGTCATTCTCTCTTAGGAGTTAGTTGTTAGTGGGATGGCGGGAATAGGAGAAAAGGAAGAATAGGAAGTGGATGGTTTGGAGAATTTAGGATTCGATGGTTCCTAAAGAATTGGTGTGCTTGAGAGACACTCTCTGAATAAACGTGGCACGAATATGATTTTGTGCTGCGGCTCGTCGGCTTTATATAGCCGCCGCAACCAGATATGAGCTCTCGCCTCTCGGTGTTGCCCTAGCGACGTTTATTGCAATTGCTTGTATTCTGACTGAGGCGAGGGCGAAATCGGCTGATTGGAGAAATGTCATATGATGACATCAAGAAAAGTGTCAATATACGGAGGTACATATGATGTGGTAAGTTGGTGATTTATTGTTAATTATTAATTAATAATTAGTTATTGTTTTAGATAATGCAAAATTGATCTGCAAAGGTTCCATTAGGAGTGCGATTTGGAAAATTGTATGTTTGCGTGTACCAATTGAGGACATCCAGTAAAAATTCTACATGCAGGACGCAGCAGATTTCAGATAAGTATTCTGTTGATTATTATTTTTTTTTAAGTTTGGTACTTTGTGGTGCCTTTCTGTTTATTTCAGGAAGTTATGAAAATGGTAGAACCAGACTGGAGACTTTTAGTGAAATTTAGGTGGACTAAACATCCCCCCGCCTAAAAAAAAAGAAAAAATCATGATAAAATAAAAAAAAAAAATTGCTTACAGATTTTTGAATGAGGAAGTGTAGTTTTGTTCCCTTTTTTTCATCTTTAGTGTTAGGCCGTCTGGAAGAGGACATCTAAAAAACATTTTTGCCTCTCGGATTTTATTCCATGGGATCTCAGCTGACTGTAAGACTAGCATGACGTCCGGGGTAGACCAAATTGTGATCTTCAAATCGTCAGGAATTCCTGTGGAAGTGTGTATCGCTGAACTGGTTGGTGTTGCTTCGAGAGTATTGGACATATCTAATTCATGTCTGATGCATTCGGTTAGTTTGTTTTTTCTAACACGAGCTTTCTTAGTGCTTGGTACTACTTTGTGTTGATCTCCTGGGACTCTAGGTGAAACTATTCTCATTCATCGTGGCTGCGTTGGGACACATACATCTGGGCAACACTCTATTGGCTGCTTGAGAATTTCATTGGCCTTAGGTCCCTTTTGTGGTTTGACTGTAGGTGGTTTCGTTGGGATACGAATTCCTGGACGGCATTTACTTGGTCCCGGCTAAGTCTCCTCGTGTAGAACTGGGAGGCTTGGTAGTACCGTGCTTTGATTTTGTAGGGGGCGGTCTTAGCTTTGTCGACTTTCGAATCACGGGGTGATTCGGGGTCGGCTCTGACCCGAACTTTAACACTTTGTATGGTATGGGTATTCCACATAAAGCTTTCACCGAAGGAGATATGCCTTGTTCCTCAAATGGTCTTGCCTTTCGCTTGATCGGCGAAGAGTGTACAGGTGGTGGTCGTATGACAACAGATTTCACCTTCCTTCCCTTCGTAGGTGTTGCAGGGAGTGGGCTGATAGGCCTGATAGGTGTAGGAGCCGCCAAAAGTTCCGGAGGAGTAGGTGCAAGGCTTACATCCATAGAATCCACTGATTCTGAATTGAAAATCTCTAACAATTCTTCCATTGCACTTAATACAGAGATTTTGTTCAAGAAAGAATTTTTTGGGATCCTCCGGTATATAGGAAAAGCTAAAAAATGTTCTAATTTGTTATTTCATCATACAACCCATTAATTTTTGGTGACAAGTTTCAAGTCTTGGTTTGACTCATCAACAGGTCCCAAATAGCGAAATTGGGTGGTTTGAAAAACAATTGAAAAAAATGAAAAAAAAAACAAAGAAATGAAGAGTTTGAGAAAAATAGAAAAAACAATTTTTTTATTTATTAAAATTTTTTTTAAATTTTTTAAAGAAACAGATTCATTCGAAGCGAATCAAACCTGTATACGCCACGCAGTGGGCTGAAAAATAAAGAAGAAAAGGAAGAAGAGGCGTTTCGTGTCACCAGAAAACCTTACACTCATAGGTGCAGCTTGGTTTTCCGCCTGCTGCAGACGCTTGAAAATAGATCAAACTGATCTCTTCTCATATAAACTCAGAATAAATTCTGGGTGTGAATTATATGAGGAAAAAACACTCCTATACAAGCCCAGGAGGAAAAATAATTAAAAATAAAATCTTTCTTTAAAAATTTTTAAAAAATTTTAATAGATAAAAAATTTGTTTTTTCAATTTTTCTGAAACTCTTCATTTTTTCTTCTTCTTTTTTTCATTTTTTTCATTTGTTTTTCAAACCACGCAATTTCGCTATTTGGGACCTGTTGATGAGTCAAACCAAGACTTGAAACTTGTCACCAAATATTAATGGGTTGTGTGATGAAATAACAAATTAGAACACTTTTTAGCTTTTGCTATATACCGGAGAATCCCAAAAAATTCTTTCTTGAACAAAATTAAGTTTAACCCGGTAAAAAGTCCAAAAGAGTAATCTTTTTATTTATTTTAATACAGAGAATTTACAACCAAAACTGAAAAAATTAACTAGTTTTAAGAACCACTTTTCACTTGTCACTTTTGAAACTGAAGTGATTTTTGGCGGGTTCTGAATTCGCTTATATTCAATTATAACGGCTATTCTGAGTTTTGGTACTGCCAGAGAGCAGTGGATTTTGGTGGGGGTATTTGAGACTTGTCAGGAGATGTTGGTGAGAGGGAGGTTGAGATAGGACGGGTGAGAATGTTTTTTGCAGTTTTAAAACTGACTGCTCTGACTAAGTGGTTATGGCCAGTATGAATTTCAATTATTCGACCTAATGGCCATGTTCCTATTGGGATTTGGTCTTCTATTATCAAGACGAGAGTTCCGATTTTTAAATTTTCCTTTAGAGTCTGCCATTTATGTCGTTGGTGCAATGTATGCAAATAGTCTCTTGACCATTGCTTCCAAAAATTGTGGGAGAGGGATTGGATGTGCTGCCATCTTTTGAGAGGATGTAATTGTGGATTAAGTGGGGGGTTCTATTATGGTGAGATTGTGTCGACCAGTAAGGAAGTGTCCGGGAGTGAGAATATTGTACTATGTTGGGTCATTGGACAGAGGAGGGAGAGGTCTGGCGTTTAAACATACTTCAGTTTGAACTAAAATTGTATATAGTTCTTCGTAGGTGAGTTTTGCATCCTTGATTATTTTATAGAGACGATGTTTAGTGGATTTTACACCAGATTCCCATAAGCCTTCAAAGTGAGGTGCTGCAGGAGGGTTGAAGTGCCAAGTTATACCTTGATTGGAAATTTCGTTGGCCAAATTGACTTCGATTGCTCTCATTGATTTATCTAAATTTGGTTGTAAAATTCGATTCGCTCCTACAAAATTTGTTCCTTCATCGGGGTAGATGTGTGAGCATAGACCACTCCGTGCAACAAATCGCTTGAGGGCAGCTAGGAAAGCTGGTGTTGATAAGTCAGAGACGAGCTCTGTGTGTATGGCCTTGGTGGCCAGGCAAACAAATAGACAGATATAAGCTTTCGTTAATTTCGCTCCTCTAAGTGTTGATGTTTTCATAATAAGCTGCCCTGCGTAATCTACCCCAGTGTGTTGGAAGGGTAAAGATATGTTGACTCTTGCTGACGGCAGAGAACTCATTAACTGATAGCTGGGCTTCGCATTGCATCGAAAACAGTCAACACATTTATGGATGCGATGTCTAATCATATTGCGGGAGTTTATTAACAATAGTGGTTTCTTATAGTACTCAATATGATTTGAGTGCCTCCGTGTGATGTATAATGATGTATATGATCAATGGCAATGTTAGTTAAGTGACGGTTATTGGGAAGAATTATGGGATTTTGTTGGTCGTAACTAAACTGAGGCTTTGTGAGGCGACCTCCAACTCGTAGGATGTTTTAGGAGTCGAGCATGGGATCAAGAAACAGAATTCGAATCTTTTTAGGAAGGGGCAATTTTTTTGCAGTTGGTTTATTTCGGTGGGAAAGGAGATACTCCGAAGAAGTTTTATTAGGCATAATTCTGCCCTTTTTAACTCGGATACTGATAAGTATCGTGTAGTGGAGTGTATTTTGCGCATCCTGTTTATAAACCTGAGAGAGTATGCAGTTATGCTTATTGTTTTTTGAAATGAAGGATATTTATTTTGTACAAGTATTTGTTCATCGACAATAGTAGTGAGAACCTCTGGTCAGCATTCCTCATCTTGATGCAGCAATTCTGGGCCATTCCACCACATAGACATTGCGAATAGAGTGTTTGGAAGAATGCCTCTTGATGCTACATCTGCAGGACTGCATTTGGAGGGGACGTGAGTCCAAGTAGCTTGTGGTATGTTCTCATGTATTTCCGAGATGCGATTGGCTACGATCGTTTTCCAGGTAGATGGTTGCTTTCGTAGCCAAGCTAGAACTATGTTGGAGTGTATCTATGCTATACTTTAACTTTTTCTAGTTCTAATGCGTTGACAACTTGTTTAATAAGTCGAGAAAGTAGGAAAGCACCACATAGCTCTAGTCGAGGTAGTGAGACTGGTTTTATGGGACCTACTTTAGTTTTTGCTGTCACGATTTGTACTCTGGAGTTCTCATTAGGATGTATTTTTAGATACAGAACTGCTGAGTACGCATTATTTGAGGCATCGCAAAACCCATGTAGCTCCATCTCGCTTTTGTTAGGCTGGTAGCCTAGCCAACGTGGAATCTGAATGTCCTGAATAGTTTGAAGCTGGTCTTTGAAATGATTCCACACTTCTAAAATTTCTGTAGGTACAGGGTCGTCCCAGACACATTTCGAGAGCCAGAGTTTCTGAATTATGATTTTGGCTGTAATTATGCATGGAGCTAACCACCCTAGTGGATCGAACAGAGACGATACTTCAGATAGTATTATTCGTTTGGTGTATGTGGGTTTTGGCTCGGGGACTTTGACTTTAAAAGAGAAAAAGTCTGTTGTTGGATACCAACGTATTCCAAGAGTTTCTATAGATTCGTTATCACAGAATTCCAAGTTTCTTCTTAATTCCCGATGATGCAATGGTATATGTTTGAGAAGATCATTATGGTTGGCAGTCCATTAACGTAGGTTGAATGTTCCCTTTGCTAAGGCTTCAATAAGTTAACGTTGCAGCTGTAGTGCTTCACTGATAGTAAGGGCTCCTGAGACTAAGTCATCGACATAGAATTCTCTCATGATGCCCTTAGCTGCAAGAGGATAACTAATCGGTTCATCTCTTGATAACTCCTGTAACGTTTTGATGCCAGAATATGGCGCTAGTGTTGCTCCAAATGTGACCGTAGTCAAGGCATAATCTTTCAACTCTTCATTTGGAGTATTTCTTCAAATGATTCTCTGGAAATTTTGGTGTTGAGGTGCCACCTGGATCATTCTGTACATTTTCTCTATATCTGCTATAAAAGCGAACTTGTACAGACGCCATCTTTGTAAGGTAGTCCAAAGTACAACGTTTCACACTGTTGATCTTCGTGTGACAATATTGGTCGGATGGTAAATTCTTCGAACTCCCAAAACTTTCTCAACTGATTGTCCCACTCAGTATTTATTGTAGTGTGGGTGGATAACACAGTTGTAATTGCGCTCGTTGTTTCTGGTACTGCTCCAACCAGAATCCAGCCTAATTCTGTGTGTTTGGGCTGTTGGAGAATTGCCAGGTCCACTTTTTATTCCATTTTTAATAATGGCGGCGTAGATGTCTGCTCCGAGAAGAACAACAATTTCTCCTGGAATTGAGAAGGTGGGGTCTGCTAAATTGAGATTGGTGATGTGATTCCAGTTTGACACTGCAATAGTCTGGGCTGGCAATAATTCGGTAATATTTTTGATAATGAGCATGTTGCTCTCTATTTGGCATTTAGTGTATAATGAGTTAATTTTGACAGTTGCTTGTTTTACTGCGGTATTAGAGGGAGTTGTGCTAAGTGAAATTAGCTGATGGGTGGTCGGAGGTCGTTTAAGCTGTAATCGCTTCAGAGCTCTTTCGGTCATAATGGACATTTGTGACACAGAATCTATCAATGCTCGGAATGTCATTGTGATTCCGGATGATGCTATGATATTAATCAGGGCTGTAGAAAGAAGTGCCCTTTTTAAGTTTGAGGTTAGAAAATTTTGGACTTGCAGTTCATTATTGCTATCGGCGGGTGAGCATTGCTTTGCTTCCATATTGGAATTTTGGGAGATCTGAATAGGTGACTTTGTAACCGGATGATTTTGCTCGTAACGAAGTAATGAGTTCTGACTTTTCTTGCAATGATAATACTTCTTATTGCTGGTGCAATTTGGTTGGATGATAAGCAGTTTTTGCATAAATGCTTATTCGAGACAACTTCGTGCCGTTGTCGCGTGGTCAGAGTTCTAAAGGTTGGACAATGAAATATGATATTGATTACCTTTGCAATGACTGCAAGAGGTTTTTGTTGTAGGGGTGTGTACTCATGTGGAACACTTAGTATTGTTCAAGAATCCATATATTGGTTTAGGTGAGGATGATTTTCTTATTATTGTGTTCGACAATGTATTTTTATTTCTATCATTTCCAGAGTTCCGAAGCGAGACTCTAGGAATTTTTTAGTGCGTTTAATTCTGGTAAATCAGTGCTACTATGTAAGCTCTGTTCCCATAATTGATGAGTACCTGGGTGTAATTTCTGTACAGTCAAATATATAATTATTCGGTCCCAATTGTTTGTTTCTAAATCTAAATTTTGTAATGCTAATAGTGCTTTAGTTATGTTGGCTAGTAGTCTTTTTATACTTGGGGCAGTATCATGATTTGTGGATGGAAGAGACAATAGTTTCTTTAGTTGAACGTTGACAAGGATTCGCTTATTTGAGTAGCGTTCCTTTAAGAGTTGCCAAGCTGGTTTATAGTTCGCGTCGCATACCTCATGATGCCGGAGCAGCTTTTCAGCTTCTCCAATTAAATTAGTTTTCAGAAAATATAGTGTGCCAACGTCTTTTAAATTATTGTTGTTATGAATAACTGAATTGAATAAATTGTGGAATGAAATCCACGTAGAATATTCTCCATTAAATATGGGTAGTTTGATTCTAGGAAGCCTTTCGTTGTTGCATGACATTGTGCTAGCAGAAGCTGTCTGGGGAGGAATACTGACAGACGGAGTTGGTGCTAATCTGTCGATGTCCTCTTCCATGCTTGCTGCTTTTCAATATAGTATTCCTGAATCTCGCTAAATGTCTCTTTCGTAAAATAATCTAGCTGGTGATAATCTGTTGTCGCTCTTCTCTGTATAGACCTATGTATAATTTGGAATTCTTTCCAATACTCAGTGAACGTTTGTAAGTGTTTTTCTGTCGATTTGACAGTCTTCTTTTTACCTTCTCTTTGGTGCCTTTTGTATAGGTCTATCATTAGCTCTTTGACTTCGAGTTGGTACTCAATCAACTCTGACACAGAGTCAATGATATCGTTACCAACGTCAGATGAGATAGATTCTCCACCTTTCGGCATTTTCTCTTTGAGATAAGACAGCTCCTAATGCAATGTCACTATATAGTCTATAGTATCTCACAAATCCTAAAAGGCTTTGACGTCTGAATAGGATATGTCTTTACCGCACTAATTTTCCTTAAGTCAGGTTGAACTCCATTTCCTCCAACCACATGTCCTAGATAAACGATCTCTTTCCGAAGGATTAGATAAACGATTTTTTTCCGAAGGAAATGGTATTTATCTAGCTGCAATTTTAGTTGATGTGCTTTCAATCGATTAAATACTTCTTCAAGTTTGGCGTTGTAGTCTCATAGATTATATCCATAGATCACGATATCATCCAGGTAGACAAAATAGCGAATTCCATGAGATCCTATAATGTCCAAATAGAGTGCACAATGCAGTTTTTTCTTTGTATACCTGTGATATCGGGATTTGGTGGAATCCATTTGCCAAATCCAAGTTTGTGCAGCATTTTGATCGACCTAACTTATCCAAGATATCCGTTATATTCGGTAATATATAAGCGACTCCAAGAGTGACCACATTTAAGCGTCTGAAATCCACTACGTCTCACCAACGTTTTTGGCCTGTTTCTCCTGGCTTCTGAGGTAGTAGTAACAAGGAAGGCTTCCATGGACTCTTAGTAGGGCTTATGATATTCCGATCTATCATGTCGTTAGCCTGCCTATTAATCTCATTCCGCTGCGATTGCGGTAGTCGGTATGGTTTGACATAAATAGGTGTCGTATCTATCTTTGCTGGAATCGTGTGAGCTGTAGCTTCTTCATATGATAACATATCTTCTTCCATGTAGAACAAATCATTGTATATCCCACAGATAATCGTCAGCGATGCCTTCTCTTCCTGATTACAATGTGCTAGTTTTAAGTTATTTTCCAATTATTTGATACGGTTTTCTATTGGATCAGATTTATACTTGGGCTATATCCCCTCGTAGTTCAGTACGTAATCTGAAGTAGGCTGTGGTTCACTAACGGAAATTCCAACATCATTTTCATTGGTATTCATCATTAATACCTTTACCATATTATTGCCTGTTCGTGACAAGGTGTTTCCTATGTATACATATATACCTGGTATTACTTCATTGTGGTTTAACAATTTTCCTTGTGATGGGAGTGAAATAACTACGTTTGGGCGTGCAGGTAGTATCACTTTATTTGCCTTTATTTCAACTTGATTAAGCTTTTCTTTAAGTTTATCTTTATAGCCTGGGTTAGGTATCGATCGGGAATTTTTACTCTCGATTTTACTTGGTTCATCAACTTTACTAGTTGAATACAGATCACAGTCTTAGCGTAGTGAATCAGTATTATTGTTTCGATTAGCTGTATACAATTCAAAATGGTAGCGTCGTGCATTTTTTTTATAACATAATATAAGGTGTTTCCCCCTATGAGGTCAGTAGAGCAGGAGGTGATGGTACTCACCTAGATTAACAAAAAATTGAACGGAAGCGGGGGCCAATATAAACCCCTTAGGAGTTACAGGGTGATTAAAAAAAACTAGTTTTTCACAACACACCCTGTGTCTTAAAAAGTACAGGGCATCCGGTCACAGTTAAGAGCTTAGTGTATGCAGAGTTTCATGGCATTTCCAATGAATAATCAATCAGCCTCATAAACCCCACCCTCAGAGTTAAGGGAGTTTAAGCAAAACACTTCGAATATTTCACTTTTTTTTCACTTTGATCTCTATTTTTTTTTGCACAACGGTCATTATCATAACATTTTTAACAAAAACTATAAACTGTAGACCATCCTCTTTCATTTGACCTGTTACACCCTATGTGCTATCTGCAGCCGTTATGCCAATTTTAATGTTTATTTTAACTAGCTTAAGACTTATTTATTTTCCTAATCTAGTCATAGTTTTCGTTAATATCTATTGATATTTATTTTATTTATTTTTATTATGTATATTTTTAGTAGCCTATTTTAACCTATTTAAGGCGTATTTATTTTTCTATTGGTAGCGTGGTCAGCTTCTTTGAGTTTTTATCATATAATTATTTATGTATTCTTTATTTCTACTTTTAGGACATGATTACTCTAGTTTTAGTACCTTATTATATTTTTATTAATCTTTCATTCTAATGTATTTTACTTTTATTTTGCTGGCTTTTTTATATAACTGATCTTCCAACTGTATATTCAGCTTCTTCTAGTGTTAGTTTCTACGTACATATTCTATTTGTTTTATTCAGTGTATTGTAATGCGTGATAATTTTATATTGTTATGTGATGCCTATTCATGTTATTATCTGTTCTATACTCAGGTATATAAACATTTTTTTTGAATTTACATAGTTTGTACCATATATACATAGGTTTTTCCTGGTGCTTTACCAGGTCTACTTTTTGTTATTAGGTTTTTTAAATTTGGAAAGTGTGCCGTGTCGACAGTGACAGAGTCGCACTTTTAGACGATTTGAACCGATCTGGTTCTGGGGAGCGATCGAGCTCGATTTAACCTAGTTGCGGGAGCGTGAGTTCGCTCCTCCATAGGAAATCCCTCTGACAAAATTTCGGGGTTTCCTTGTGGTTGATTCCTCTGTTGTCTCATCTTGATGACAAGAGGGTGTAAATATGTTATTGCAATAATAAGCATTATGGCCAGAACAAGTAGGCTTGATAATCATATCGAAGTTGTTGACAGAAGGCGAGAGTGTTTACTCACTACCCTTTCCTGGTATTTGGCAAATTTATTTTGGATGTGTTCCAATGAATGCGTACCCTTATAAATTGTTTTGTGAATATCGTCTCCCCTTAAAATCTCGGGTTGCGCAAAACTTGTAGCGTATTCCCCTTACGCTACCCCTTTCCTCCCCTCTTCGTTTTTTTTATTGTTCGGCTTCTCTACCTTCTGTAGAGACACCCTCCTCACTTTCCCAGGGTACCTGAAAAGGGATGAAAGAAGTTCAAGAAGTAGCCCTCTGCTACTTCTCCACTAAAAAGAATAAAAGCTGAAAGAAATTATAAATGAGAAAACAGGAAAAATTACAACTTGTGTAGAACAGGCACAAATTACAAGCTTTCCTAGGAATCCAAAAAAAAAAAGAAAAAATGTAAAACCCTGAAATGATAAAAGAAAGAAAAATAATATTTTTGTTCAAAAGGCAAATTTTATTTGCGCAGAACTCGTACAAATTACAATTTTTCTGTAAAGCTGTAAAGCATCACGCGATACCATCACGCAATGCATTACAGCAAGCCGCCCGAAATTCTCAGAAAAATGTTGCTACACTGCAGATATTCTGTGTCAACGATTTCTGCCTGAAAAGAAAACCCACATAGCTGTTTATATAGCCAGCAGTGCGGTCGTCAGAAAAGATTTCGAGTTGCGACCGACGAAGAACGGCTCGTCTGTCGGTTGGGTAAGTAGCGGTTGTGATGTAGGCAGGCGGCGTGAACTCGAGGAGTCTGCTTTGAGATTTTAGGGAGTACGGGTCAGTAAAGCGCGCCGGTAACAAAATAATTTCCAGGAGTTTGAATTAAAAGTTTCCTGTGTAGAGAAGTGGAAAAGTATTTTCTTTAATATAATCAAATAGTTTTTTCTTTGTGCGAAAAAATCTTACCTGCGGAGTCTGTTTTAAAATTTTGGAGAGTACGGGTCAGCAAAGCTGTTGAAGTAGTAGTGAAGCCGGTAGTAAAATAATTTCCAGGAGTTTGAATTAAAAGTTTCCTGTGAAGAAAAGTTGAAAATATTTTCTTTAATATAATTAAATACTTTTTTTGTGCGAAAAACCCTTACCTGCGGTCTGTTTTGAGATTTTGGTGAGTACGGTCAGCAAAGTGCACCGGTAGTAAAAGAGTTTCCAGGAGTTTTAATTAAAAGTTTCCTGTGAAGAAAAGTGGAAAGCATTTCATTTAATGTAATTAAATAGGTTTTCTTTGCTAAAACTCTTGCCTGCGGAGTCAGCGTATTAAAAGATTCCAAGTATTACAAGTTTCCTGTAAAGAAAAGTGTTAAACATTTTATTTAATATAACTAACTAGTTTTTTTTGCGAAATTTCTAACCTGCAGAGTCAGCGTATTAATAAGAATTTCCTGTGAAGAAAAGTGGAAAACACTAAATTAAATGTAATTAAATAGTTTTTTTTTGTGAAAATTCTTACCTGCGGAGTCAGCATAGTAAAAGGAATTTCCTGGGAAGAAAAGTGGAAAACAATTCATTTAATATAATCAAATAGTTTTTTTTTTGTGAAAATTCTTACCTGCGGGGTCACCGTATTAAAATTAATTTCCTGGGAAGAAAAGTGGAAAACAGTTCATTTAATGTAATTAAAAAGTTTTTTTTTTTGATAATTCTTACCTGCGGAGGCAGCGTATGAAAAGGAATTTTATGTGAAGAAAAGTGGCAAACACTTCATTTAATGTAATTAAATAATTTTTTTTATGGGAATTCTTACCTGCGGAGTCAGCGTATTGAAAAGAATTTCCTGTGAATAAAAGTGGAAAGCATTTCATTTAATGTAATTAAAAAGTTTTTTTTTTTGAAAATTCTTACCTACGGAGTCAGCGTATTAAAAAGAATTTCCTGTGAAGAAAAGTGGAAAACATTTCTTTAATATAATTAAATAGCTTTTTGTGCAAATTCTTATCTGAGGAATCATCGTATTAAATGTTTCCTCGTATTGCAAGTTTGCTGTAAAGAAAAGTTTAAAATATTTCATATAATATAATTAACTAGTTTCTTTTTGGCGAAAATTCTTTCCTGCGGAGTCAGCATCTTTCCTGCAAAAGATAAGAAATCCTTTAATAAATTTATGAAGACTATAATTAAATCTCGTAAAATATTTTTACTTACCTGCGAAAAGCAGTGAATATTAGTTTAGTTGCGCGAGTTACGTTCCCATCATCTAACACCTTTCCATCATCATATCATTACCTGCCGCGACACATAAAGCAGCCACCTTGCTTATTTACGGGAATAAGCATAAAATAGAACACCTGGCCATCAACCTGTGAACCGGATAACGTTCCACTTTCTCACCAACAACCCAGACGCAGAATCAGCGTAATTATTAAAAACGTTAAGTTCCAATTATTAAAGAAGCACAGCTTGAAGGCAGTTTTTCGGCAATTCTTTTAAAGTTCGGCTCAAATAAATATTAATTAAAACTCAAAGCTTTTTCAATTTAAATTTTGTTATTTTTTTTTAATCAATTACTCGGCGAAAAACGTATTTGGCGCAGTCGGTAGGATAGGCGACAAGTCCTACCACGGTTAAAAAAGTAAAAATCGAAAGAACGTGATAAATTATAACGAGGTTTAATCGTTCTAAATTTTTCATTTGTCAACGAATTCTTGATTATTTTTATAATTTCGTTGTTTTTTAACGGTCCCTTATCTTCCTAGTTAATTAGCAAAGGGTTAGTGTGGCACAAATATTAATATAACGAAGGATTATCGTTATCAACATCGACGAAGCAATATCGTTGTTCAAAAGGTACCAGGATTCGAAGGTTCCAACCTGAATCGCCTATACCAGAAGAACATGAAATTTTTCATGCTTATATTTCACCTGCAAGTCAAGTATTTGAAAATTTCTTTCCTTTCAATTAACTCCTTATACAGGTACATATGTTTACTAACAAACCTCAAATAAATAGATCAAGAACAGCTCCATATAACAAGAAATTTCTTTCTCGCTATTTAATAAATATACCTCTAAGTAAACTAGACCAGATAAGTGAAGAAAGTGATAGTGATAATAGTGTATCAGTGAGTAGTGTAACAGGAACCCTACAATCAAATAATCTAAGATACTACGAAATGGCTGACTTTAGTAATAACCCTATTGCCGCTGGGCAAGTACCAAATCCTCAAATACTCAATGCTCTTCCAAATCAAAATGAAATTCAGAATCAAGCTCAAAATATAAATCCAAACCCAGCAGTAGCTGTAAGTGATGTTTTCGACTCCGCGAGAGTCCCTGACGCAATTAAATATCTCCCTAGATTTGATGGAAATCCTAGACTTCTTTATGGTTTCATCAATAATGTAGAAGAAATTCTGTTTTTAATAGCTGTAGCAGATGGCACACCTTATGCTCAGATATTATTACGTGCAATTAGGAATAAAATAGAAGGCCAAGCTAACGAGGTCTTAAACATGTACGGGACTTCATTAAGTTGGGAGCATATAAGAGGAAATTTAATCCGGCATTATTCAGATGAAAGAAACAAAACATCTCTCATTAGAGACCTACATAATTTAAGACAGGGAAATAAAAGTGTAGAAAAGTTCAATAGTGAAATTATAGAAGTACAAGCCACCATAACAAACCATGTCAAAATTCATGAAAATGACAAGAACGTAGTGACAGCTAAAAGAGCTCTGTATTCTGAGATGTGTTTAAATGCATTTCTAACAGGATTAAAAGAACCTCTTGGCTCAACAGTCCGTGCAATGCGTCCTGAAACCTTCCCAATTGCTTTTTCATATTGTGTTAAGGAACAGAACATCTCCTACTTGAGATCTTCACATTACATCGGATCTGGAAATGTGTATCAAAATAATTCCAAGCTTAATTCTCACACAATAATTCATGTTCGAATAAACTCTCATTCAAGAACATTCCGTAACCAACGTACTTCGTATAATTTTAATCCCTCCAATCAAAATTCTCCAGTTAATTACATCCCAAATAGAAATACCTCATCAAACAACAATCATTTAATAACCGACCGTTTAACAGGCAACCTTTTAACACACGTCCTCAATTTTCTCGACCGCAACAACAAACATTACCACCACGAGAACCAATGGATGTTAGCTCAGGTAACACCCATCTTAGATTTAACAGACAAAACCAACCCTAATATAGACAACAGCAAAACAATTATTTTAGACAGACCAGACCACCCAGAGTAATCAGTGAAGAACTATCTAATATTTCGAATCAGAATTTTTCTCGACCGGATATAAGGACACCTAATCATATCCAAGAATTGGATAACTTCCATACGATTGAACACTGTGATGAATAATTACTTCAAATAGATGACTCAAATTTTCAATTTCCCGCCTCGATGACCCAATCGGATATGTAGATACAAACAAGCATGGACTTATTGTTCCTTATATCCAAATAGCATCCCCATTTGGTAGACCCTTAAGATTTTTAATATCCACCGGAGCTTCCTCTTCATTTATAAATCCAGAATTCGTTAACCCCAGAGACGTTAAATAAATTAAGCCTATCAATATAACTACGGCAATAAATAAACATAAAATCGAGAAACAAGTTACTTTACCAAACTTTCTAGAATTTAATCACCCTGGTAATACAAAGTTTTTAATATTCAAATTTCACGGTTATTTTGACGGTATATTAGGACTTGATGTCTTCACTTTACCACACGCTAAAGTCGATTTGGGAGATCAAATGTTAATAACAAAAACGCAGTAATACCACTACGTTTCAAGCCAAATCTTATCTCTAAAAGATACGTCATCCCTTCAAAATTTAAATCTATTGCCTAGTTGCCGGTAGATGTCAAAAATAGGAATATCTTTATTAGAACCACGGAAATTAAACCCGGTATGTTTATATCCGAAGGTCTTTATGACGCTGTAGATTGGTTCAGCTCAATTCTAGCATCTAACGAAACAGGCTCTGATTTGGATTTATTCCTGGAGCAACCAATAAAAGCCGATCCCTTTTTTCTTTCGCGCCGTGCCCTACTCTCTTCAATCCAAAAATCAACCTTTTACTTAAAAATTCAACTCAACTTTCGCGCTACCACCGCGTACAAATTTTTAATCACAACTCGACTCTTGAATACTTTCATCGCGATCAAGAGCCCTCGTGCAGGGTAGAAAATGCATAGTTTGCATTTCTACCCTGAGAAAATTTTTTAGTCATTCTGGACTTAATTAAGCAAGTCAAGAATGTTTTTCGATGGATGGTGGCTTGACAAAATGTAATTTGATGTTTCTATAAACATCAGCCGACGTCCCGTGACTTGAAATTGCGGCGCGTATAGTTTGTTGCCCGTATGCAGACAATGTATGTTTCGTGTTGCGTTCACTTTTAATCGTGGGACCTTTTATTCGTAATATGTATGTAGGTATGGACATACGTATGTACACACATATTGTACTTTTCACGACAAATATATTTCTACTGACTGCTGAAGGCAAAACTTGTCATGAGAATATTTTTTGTAAAAACAAATGGTATGCGAAGAAATCTGCTGATGCAATTTTCTTCGCTGATTTTATAGATAAGCTAGTCATGTTTTTAAGCATGACTAGCATATTTGAAAATTTTATAAAATATTTTAATATTTAAAATTTTTAGTACACTCCCCTATTTCTAGGTATATAACATTCCTGCCCCCATGAGACAAGAGAATTATTATTTGAAGAGTAATAATTCTCAGGGGAAATTGTTATTATTTCTGTTTGGGCGCTCTTATTTGAGGCATCCGATGACCTCTTTTTTTGTGTTGATTCTGCATAGAACAGGTGATAAATGGATACTTTGTTGCAGTTGGATGCTTTAGAAATTGGCGTGGTTTTTCTCATTCGCGTCTGATATTTTGAAGTATTGGCTCCTAATCATTTTTACCAGCGACCAGAATGTTGTTCACCGCGACGGTTAATAATACGCCATATAAGTGTCCCGCGGGTCTTACTAGCGTTGCCAGTGTTATATACGTGGATCACGTGATGCCCAACTGGCATGGACCCGTTCGACTAGTCCTTCATAGAACCGTCCGGCGCTATTTACCATCTTGGGGGTGGAGGCCGTTGTTGGAAATATGTACTGGGTGGTCCTGCCGTTGAACTCCCACCAGGTCTAATCCTGGCTGTTCTGGTTTTCTCCTCTTTTCTCTTTTTTTGTAAAAAAAAAAATAAAATTAATAAAAAATGATTAATCCCTATTCCGGGTGTTGTATTTCTCCCTCTTTTGCTTTGTTTCTTTCCTAGTTCCCTTCATTACTTGTGTGCGCACATTTTTTAAGTTTCAGTTTAATTTGCCCGTCGGTTAAATTTCGTATTTCTCTCTGGCAATATCTATGGTTTCATCGGCTGGGCCGGTCGCTTTCGATTCAGTTTACAAAACTTTTTTTTTTATTTGAAAAGCTCTTATCTTTATCTGTGTTATAGCTAGTTCTTGTCAATGCCAATTTTAATTTTATTTTAACTTGTTTAAGACTTATTTATTTTCCGAATCTAGTCTTAGTTTTCGTTAATATCTATTGATATTTATTTTATTTATTTTCATTATTTATATTTTTAGTAGCTTATTTTAACCTATTTAAGGCGTATTTATTTTTCTATTGGTAGCCTGGTCAGCTTCTTTGAGTTTTTATCATCTAATTATTTATTTATTCTTTATTTCTACTTTCAGGACATGATTTCTCTAGTTTTAGTACCTTATTATATTTTTATTAATCTTTCATTCTAATGTATTTTACTTTTATTTTGCTGCCTTTCTATTTTTTATTTAAGTGATCTTCCAACTGTATATTCAGCTTCTTCTACTATTAGTTAGTACGTACATATTCTATTTATTTTATTCATTGTATTGTAATGCGTGATAATCTTATGTTGTTATGTTATGCCTATACATTTTATTATCTGCTCTATACTCAGTTATATAAACATTTTTTTTTAATTTACATAGTTTGTACCATATATACATAGGTTTTTCTTGCTGCTTTACCAGGTCTACTTTTTGTTATTACGTTATTTAAATTTGGAAAATGTTCCGTGTCGACAGTGTCGGAGTCGCACTTTTAGACGATTTGAACCGATCTGCTTCTGGGGAGCGATCGAGCTCGTTTTAAACTAGTTTGGGGAGTGTAAGTTCGCTCCTCGATAGGAAATCCCTCTGATAAAATTTCGGGGTTACCTTGCGGTTGATTCCTCTGTTGTCTCATCTTGATTACAAGAGGGTGTAAATATCTTATTTCAATAATAATCAATATGGCAAGAACAAGTAGGGTTGATAAGCATATTGAAGTTGTTGACAGGAGGCGAGAGAGTTTACTCGCTACCCTTTCCTGGTATTTGGCAAATTTATTTTGTATGTGTTCCAATGAATGCGTACCCTTATAAATTGTTTTGTGAATATCGTCTTCCCTTAAAATCTCGGGTTGCGCGAAACTTGTAGCGTGTTACCCTTACGCTACCCTTTTCCTCTCCCTCTTCGTTTTTTTTCTTTTGTTCGGCTTCTCTACCTTCTGAAAGAAACCCCCATCATTTTCCCAGGGTACCTGAAAAGGGGTGAAAAAAGTTCAAGAAGTAGCCACCTGCTACTTTTCCATTAAAAAGCATAAAACCTGAAAGAAATTAGAAGTGAGAAACCACGAAAAATTACAACTTGTGTAGAACAGGCACAAATTACAATCTTTCCTAGGAATCCCAAAAACGGAAAAAATATAAAACCCTGAATTGATAACAGAAAGAAAAATAATATTTTTGTTCAAACGAATTATTTTATTTGCGCAGAACTCGTACAAATTACAATTCTTCAAATCTTGCATTCCGAAACGGTAGTTCGCCTAGCTGTAAACCATCACGCGATACCATCTCGCAACGCATTACAGCAAGCTGCCCGAAATTCTCAGAAAAATGTTGCTACACTGCAGATATTCTGTGGCAACGATTTCTGCCTGAAGAGAATACACACACAACTGCTTATATAGCCAGCAGTGCGGTCGTCAGGAAAGATTTCGAATTGCGACCGATGAAGAACGGCTCGTCTGTCGGTTGGGTGAGTAGCGGCTGTGATGTAGGCAGGCGGCGTGAGCTCGAGGAGTCTGTTTTGAGATTTTAGGGAGTACGTGTCAGCAAGGCGCGCCGGTAGTAAAATAAATTCCAGGAGTTTGAATTAAAAGTTTCCTGTGAAAAAAAGTGGAAAGCATTTCATTTAATATAATTAAATAGGTTTTTTTGCTAAAACTCTTGCCTGAGGAGTCAGCGAAATAAAAGATTCCTCGTATTACAAGTTTCCTGTAAAGAAAAGTGTTAAACATTTCATTTAATATAATTAACTTGTTTTTTTTTCCGAAAATTCTAACCTGCGGAGTCAGCGTATTAATAAGAATTTCCTGTGAAGAAAAGTGGAAAACACTCCATTTAATGTAATTAAATAGTTTTTTTTTTTTGAAAATTCTTACCTGCGGAGTCAGCTAATTAAAAGGAATTTCCTGTGAAGAAAAGTGGAAAACACTTCATTTAATATAATTAAATAGTTTTTTTTTTTGTGAAAATTCTGACCTGCGGTTACGACGGTTAATCGTTCTAAATTTTTCATTTGTCAACGGATTCTTTGTTATTTTTATGCTTTCGTTTTTTTAACGGTCTCTTAGCCTCCTAGTTAATTAGCAGAGTGATTAGTGTGGCACAAACATTTATATAACGAAGGATTATGGTTATCAACATCGACGAAGGAATATCGTTGCTTGAAACGCTACCAGGACCTGATGGTTCCAACCTGAATTGCCTATACCAGAAGAATACGTAATTTTTGATGCTTATAATTCACCAGTAAGTCAAGTATTTGAACATTTTTTCCCCTTCAATTAAACCATTAATGCCTAGAGCGATATTGAAGTGGTAGATAGTTGTAATTTTGAGAGATGTTTCTTACTGCTGGTAGGAACCATAATCAAAAAAATAATTATTCGTAGCTATCCCTGGGGGGATAGGGTTACTGTTGCAAATATGCCACAGTGGGCAGAAACAGTTATATTTTTTGGTTTTTTTTTTTTTTTGTAAATAAAACAAATGTGTTTAACGTGCTTCAAAGCGAAAACATTATATTTATTATAAAATAAAGACAACATAATATGTATTTTTCTTGAAAGTAGAAATACAAACTAAAAGGAAAAACATAAACTTTAGACTGAAATAAAATGATACTTGTGATTGCACCTCAAAGATAATCCAACATCGCATTTGATGCACATACTTTTCACAATGGAATTGGAGTTCTGACCAGCACAGCCCCGCCTTTATCGTTGGATATTTTCACAAGATAGTGTCCAAAATTATCATAGCGGCTTATGTACTCTCCGGATTGTGGGGGTCGACGATAGCCTTGAGGTGGCCGAATTTCACCATAAGTCCGACAATATCGAAGCGCTATGTTCCAACGAAATTCTAACTATGTTATTGCACTCCCTCCTTTCCGATGCAATATCCACGCATTCTGGATCGACACGTCGACAAGCCAGGTGAAGTTAGAATACCACCATTTCTTGCCTCTGGCACCAATTCGATATGGGTTAGCATTTTGGTCCATTCTATCTGTACCCCCCATGCATTTATTGTATTGTGCGATTGAAGTAGGGCGAGAAACCTGGATGAGCTACTTATCCTTCCGGGAATATCTGCCCACTTTACCAACAGGTAACTTCCCATACAAAGTTGATGCTACACTAACGAACGCATTGTCTACCCACTTCGTTATGCGAATACCACTTCCATCCATTTTAGTGCTGACAATATGTCAACGTTGTTCTTTTTCCAAAGCTTTTTTCGGGGGGAAGTGGGCAGGAATTTGGAATAATATTTTCTCTGATCGTCCCTATTCCATGATAACCACGCGGTCTTAAACCAATCAAAGCAGCTGGTTATGTAAAGAGGTTGTCGAAGTAAAAACAAAATGTCAGTGACTTGATACTTTCATCAAATTCATCAAGCATGTTGAACAAAGGTGCGATATTTTTCCCATATTTCGGGGGATACTCAGGATTTACTCGCGGATTGCTTCCTTGATACATTTCAAAATTGACCAAATAACCCAAAGGAGTATTTAGGCACCACATTTTATATCCGAAACTAAACGGTTTACATTTGATGAATTGTTTACAGCCATGACGGCCGAAGTACTGAATCATAGATTCATCATAAGACAAATCTTGCTCTGGGTGGAAATGCTTTTCGAATCGTTTTTTTAGAGCATCCGTCAGCGGTCTAAGTTTCTAAATTTTATCATCTACCTGCTGTTTACTGTTATCTATAAAATGAACGTAACGGAAAATTGTGTCAAATCTATTTCGACGCATGGAATCTGAGATTAACTCGTTCCGTAAATCCGTTTCATTTGACCAATAATCTCTTTAAAACGATTGTGTGAGTAACCAGTAACGACTAAAATACCTAGAAATACTCTCATCTCGTTAAGAGTAACAATAGGATTTTGGTGTCCAGAATAAACTGCATATTTATTTGTTTCGTTAGTTGCTATATGAGCAACTGAACTAATTCATCGTCAAAAAAATTTTCGAATTGCTGGAACGGCTCTATTCCAGCACAGTCACGATAATCATTTTCAGGAAACATAGGTTTGCTAGCAATAACATCATCATCAAGCCACTTTATTTGTTCTGTACTATCTTTGACGCGCTTGGCACGCTTAGATTGTGGTTTTTGAGTTGCAATAGGAGCTCGACAGCGCAGAACTGACTTCACTGGTATTTTTTCTATATTTTTTGTGAAGATGTTCCTGCTAAAGCTCTTTCAGATGAAGTTGTTCTTCGTTGGTTCTCTTCTTTTGCAGAACAAGTAGAGGAACTTCGTTGTTGTTCTAGTGGTGATCCATAGTGCAGATGAGAAGGAATGGGACTTATTTCTTGCGGTGAACCTAACACATAAGTCGCGGGAGTTCCGCCTGTTGAACTTAATAAGTCAATGTCTAAGTTTCCAAACCAATTGCCCATTACATCTTCTAACGCTGCTTTGAGCTGTTCATTTTTCTCGTCATCATCAAAATTGTTGTTTGATTGATCTGATGGAATGTGTCTTAAAACCGCCTGACAAGGACTTATCAACTGACACTTCGGTAAATTACCTAAATTTCCACCCTCGTTATCGCCAGAATCTTCATCTGACAAAGTATTTTCATCCCTTGGTGGCTCCAAATAGACAGCCTCTACGACAGACTCATCATCATCCTCCGAATCCAACCCCAAAATATAAGCACAAGCTTCTTCTACACTCATTCCATACCTTAACAGCAAAACAAATAAAAAACAAACACGCAATTAAATGTGTGTACCAAAAATACAAAAAAGGTTTGAGAATAGCCCACTGTTGCATATATATAACGGCCTTAAGAAACATGACCAGGCCAGAGAGGATTTATAAAAAAAAAATGTTTTTTTCTTGGAAAATATTCTGCATATATTACTCAATATCGTTACAAAAAAGATGTCCACGAATTATCACAAGAAATATGACAAAATCAATTTTTACCTCCTACGTGTCGCCACCTTCAATTTTTATTGTCCGTTTTCTTCAAAGCAATAATGCTATTAATACAGATTTTGTTTTTTATGTTTGTTATTCACCACTTTTCATTATATAATTGCTCGCGCAGGCACCTCATGCACGAGCAGTCTATTAACTACGTGTAAATAGAGGGGTTGCCAGCGTTACATATTTGCAACAGTGGGCAGTAATGGGTGTCCTTATATACATATGTTTTCTAACAAACCTCAAACAAGTAGATCAAGAAAAGCTCCATATAACAAGAAATTTCTTTCTCGCTATTTAATAAATATACCTCTATGTAACCTAGACCAGATAAGTCAAGAAAGTGATAGTGATAATAGTGTATCAGTGAGTAGTGAAACACAAACACTACATTCAAATAATCTAAGATACTACGAAATGGCTAACGTTAATAATAACCCTATTGCCGCTGGGCAAGTACCAAACCCTCAAATACAAGTTGCTCTTCCAAATCAAAATGAAGTCCAGAATCAAGCTCAAAATATAAATCCAAACCCAGCAGTAGCTGTGAGAGATGTCTTCGACGTCTTGAGAGTGCCTGACGCAATTAAATATCTGCCTAGATTTGATGGAAATCCTAGACTTCTTTATGATTTTATCAATAATGTAGAAGAAATGCTGTCCTTAATAGCTGCAGCAGATGGCAGCCCTTATGCCCAGATAATATTACGTGCAATTAGGAATAAAATAGAAGGCCAAGCTAACGAGGTTTAAACATGCACGGAACTTCATTAAGTTGGGAGCATATAAGAGGAAATTTAGTCCTACATTATGCAGATAAAAGAAACGAAACATCTCTCATTAGAGACCTACATAATTTAAGACAGGGAAATAACAGTGTAGAAAAGTTCTATAGTGAAATTATAGAAGTACAAGCCACCATATTTAACCAAGTCCAAAATCACGAAAATGACCAGAATGTAGTGACAGCTAAAAGGGCCCTGTATTCTGAGATGTGTCTAAATGCATTTCTAACAGGATTAAAGGAACCTCTTGGCTCAACAGTCCGTGCAATGCGTCCTGAAACCTTCCCAATTGCTTTTTCATATTGTGTTAAGGAACAGAACATCTCCTACTTGAGATCTTCACATTACATCGGATCTGGAAATGTGTATCAAAATAATTCCAAGCTTAATTCTCACACAATAATTCATGTTCGAATAAACTCTCATTCAAGAACATTCCATAACCAACGTACTTCGTATAATTTTAATCCCTCCAATCAAAATTCTCCAGTTAATTACATCCCAAATAGAAATACCTCATTCAAACAACAATCATTTAATAACCGACCGTTTAACAGGCAACCTTTTAACACACGTCCTCAATTTTCTCGACCGCAACAACAAACATTACCACCACGAGAACCAATGGATGTTAGCTCAGGTAACACCCATCTTAGATTTAACAGACAAAACCAACCCCAATATAGACAACAGCAAAACAATTATTTTAGACAGACCAGACCACCCAGAGTAATCAGTGAAGAACTATCTAATATTTCGAATCAGAATTTTTCTCGACCGGATATAAGGACACCTAATCATATCCAAGAATTGGATAACTTCCATACGATTGAACACTGTGATGAAGAATTAGTTCAAATAGATGACTCAAATTTTCAATTTCCCGCCTCGATGACCCAATCGGATATGTAGATACAAACAAGCATGGACTTATTGTTCCTTATATCCAAATAGCATCCCCATTTGGTAGACCCTTAAGATTTTTAATATCCACCGGAGCTTCCTCTTCATTTATAAATCCAGAATTCGTTAACCCCAGAGACGTTAAATAAATTAAGCCTATCAATATAACTACGGCAATAAATAAACATAAAATCGAGAAACAAGTTACTTTACCAAACTTTCTAGAATTTAATCACCCTGGTAATACAAAGTTTTTAATATTCAAATTTCACGGTTATTTTGACGGTATATTAGGAATTGATGTCTTCACTTTACTACACGCTAAAGTCGATTTGGCAGATCAAATGTTAATAACAAAAAAAAAACAGTAATACCACTACGTTTCAAGCCAAATTTTATCTCTAAAAGATACGTCATCCCTTCAAAATCTATCTATTGAACAGTTCCCAGTAGTTGCCAAAAATGGAAATATCGTTATTAGAACCACGGAAATAAAACCCGGTTTATTCATATCCGAAGGTCTTTATGAAGCTGTAGATTGGTTCAGCTCAATTCTAGCTTCTACCGGAACAGGCTCTGATCTGGATTTATTCCTGGAACAACCAATAAAATTCCCTTCTATCTTTCATGAACTACATAATTTTAATGTCCAATTTGAAAATGAAAATACAAGTACAGTTAACACTGACGACATCAACAATCTAATTCGTACAATTCACTTAAACCAAGAAGAAAGAAAATCTATCTTAAAACTTCGTAAGAAATACGAAGATATATTCTTCAAGCAAAGGCAAAACATAAGTTTCACAAATGAAATAAAACATCGGATTTCAACTACGGACGAAATCCCAATACACACGAACTCTTAAATACACCCCTATGTCTATAAAGAAGAGGTAAAAAGACAGATGCTGGACCAAAATATAATCAGGCATAGCTATTCACCGTGGTGCTATGCTTATTTATTTTCCTAATCTAGTCTTAGTTTTCGTTAATATCAATTGATATGTATTTTATTTATTTTTATTATTTATATTTTAGTAGCCTATTTTAATCTAGTTATGGCGTATTTATTTTTCTAGTGGTAGCCTGGTCAGCTTCTTTGAGTTTATATAATCTAATTATTTATTTATTCTTTATTTGTACTTTTAGGACATGTTTTCTCTAGTTTTAATACCTTATTATATTTTATTGATCTTTCATTCTAATGTATTTTACTTTTATTTTGCTGCGTTTTTTATTTAACTGATCTTCCAACTGTATATTCAGCTTCTTCTACTATTAGTTAGTACGTACATATAATATTTATTTTATTCATTGTGTTGTAATGCGTGATAATTTCATGTTGTTATGTTATGCCTATACATTTTATTATCTGTTCTATACTCAGTTATATAAACATTTTTTTTTAATTTACACAGTTTGTACCATATATACATAGGTTTTTCTTGCTGCTTTACCAGGTCTACTTTTTGTTATTAGATTATTTAAATATGGAAAGTGTTCCTTGTCGACAGTGTCAGAGTCGCACTTTTAGACGATTTGAACCGATCTGGTTCTGGGGAGCGATCGAGCTCGTTTTAAACTAGTTTGGGGAGCGTGGGCTCGCTCCGCCATAAGAAAACCCTCTGATAAAATTTCGGGGCTACCTTGTGGTTGATTCCTCTGTTGTCTCATCTTGATGACAAGAGGGTGTAAATATCTTACTGCAATAATAATCATTATGGCCAGAACAAGTAGGCTTGATAAGCATATCGAAGTTGTTGACAGGAGGTGAGAGTGTTTACTCGCCACCCTTTCCTGGTATTTGGCTAATTTATTTTGGATGTGTTCCAAAGAGTGCGTACCCTTATGAATTGTTTTGGGAATATCGTCTCCCCTTAAAATCTCGAGTTGCACAAAACTTATAGCGTATTCCCGTTACGCTACGCTTTTCCTCTCCCTCTTCATTTTTTTCTTTTATTCGGCTTCTCTACCTTCTGTAGAGAAACCCCCATCATTTTCCCAGGGTACCTGAAAAGGGGTGAAAAAAGTTCAAGAAGTAGCCCTCTGCTAGTTCTCCATTAAAAAGCATAAAACCTGAAAGAAATTAGAAATGAGAAAACAGGAAAAATTACAACTTGTGTAGAACAGGCACAAATTACAATGTTTCCTAGGAATCCCAAAAAAAGAAAAAATATAAAACCCTGTAATGATAAAAGATAGAAAAATAATATTTTTGTCCAAACGAAAAATTTTATGTTGCGCAGAACTCGCACAAATTACAATTTTTCGTTCAAATCATGCATTCCGAAACGGTAGTTCGTCTAGCTGTAAAGCATCACGCGATACCATCACGCAATGCATTACAGCAAGCCACCCGAAATTCTCAGAAAAATTTTGCTACACTGCAGATAATCTGTGGCAACGATTTCTGCCTGAAAAGAAGTCAAGTCAAGTCAAGTCAAGTGTTTTTCATACGCGATTAACGAAATAAAACGAATTATGGCGAGATCATAACCGAACCGATATCCCGGGATATTTGAAAATGTTAACGTACAGGCTTTAATTTTGGCCTAGATTTCACTTTTGTCTTTGATTCACTTTACACTTTAATTGTTCGAATAATTATTAACTTAGTGTTACACGATGTCGAAATTAATACAGCCTGGTGCGCGACGGCAAGCTGTGTTCTTGTCTGTTATTTAATAATTTTGGGATTTAGGGAATTTGGATGGGAGTGGGAAGTTGGCGAATGTTAGAGATTTCTCCAACTAGTTTTGAGTTAAAGACTGGCGCTTCTTTCACATGAGAGAGATATCCCGAAAATCCAGAATGGTCCAGCGTTGATAAGTCCCACGATGATCGAGGTGCGAAGATGGTGTCCTATCCACGATGGTGGCTTCCTGTACTAGTGAAGAAAGTAAATATTTCTCCCAGGTAATAAATGTTTCTCGTTTCCGAGTTGATTAGGTGAAGAGGTGATAAGTAGTGGAAGTTTTCAACTTGAAGTTGCGTTGAAAGCTGGCTAATGATGGATTAGGATGTTGAGAGGTCTTCTCAGGACAGCGAGAGAAAGGAGATAGTCCTCGACTGGTGTGATGTTTGCACTGTCATACAAAAAGGTGTTGGGAAAGTAGTGTCCGTCAGGTTTCCTGTACACTCCTGTACAGGCCCTTAGGATCTTTCTTTCGAGGGCGCTGATTTGCTTCATATAGGATGGCGAAATGGTGTGCCAGTTGGGGAAGCAATAGCAGAATATTGGGCGGATGAGCTGTTTATATATAAGCAGCTTTGTATCTTTTGGGAGACCGTTTCTCCTTCTGATAATAGGGTTGAGTAGGGAGTAAGCGTAGTTGGCTTTCCTCATGGTTAGCTTGGCGTGATTGTTGAATTTCAACAGATTATTGAAAGACACACCAAGATATTTGTTGTTCTTTGAAGGCTGAAGCTTTTTGTTATTGACTTCAATTTCGATGTTTTTGGCTCGTGTGGCGAGGTTGGGTCTTCCCCTTGTGGAAGGATTTCGGATGCAAATCACTTCAGATTTGTTAAGGTTAATTTTGATGCCCCACTTTCTGTAGAACTCAAGTTTGAGGACATGCCGCTCCACTTTGGTAGCAGCGAAATTGGATGACATGGAGTGGGCGTCCGTAAGGGAGTCATCCGCATAAAGTAGTGTGGAGGAATTTGAGTCGTTGGTAGGCTGGTCATAGGTGAAAAGATTGAAGAGAGTTGGTCCGAGGACTGATCCCTGGGTGACACCAGCACTGACTGATGTTGCCTGAGATTTGGCATTCTCAACTTCTGTGTAGAAATTCCGGGATGACAGAAAGCAATGTATAACCCGGGTGAGATAAAGCGGAAACTCAAGGTTTATGATTTTGAATATTAGCCCCTTTGTCCAGACTGAGTCAAACGCTTTCTCTACATCAAGGAAGCAGCCCACTGTCTGCTCCTTTTGTTGAGGGCGTTTGTAGTATCAGAGGGGAATTTGAGCAAAGCGTGAAAAGTGGAGTGTTGGGGCTTGAAGCCGAATTGGGTGTCCTGTCTGACACTTAAGTCAAGGCAGGTATTTTCTATGTGTTGGCGGACTATTTTTTCGGTCTTAATAAATTTTTCCCAATAATTGCTTCACATGGGCATCCTCTCTAAATTCAGTGGGAAGATCAGTTTTAATTATTTGACTAACAAAAGCATTGGTCTTAAGGGTTTTGAATTTAATTGGTTTTTCAAGAATTGTCTTGGGTATTGGGGTAATTTTTCTTCGTATAATAGAGGGGTCGTGGACCCTGTATCTTTGAGGCATCTAATTTTGTCTTTATTTATTGTTAACTCTACTATTGGTAAACAAATTTCCGAGGTATTGTGTGAAAATTTACCTCGTCTTGAATGTGGTCTACTTCCATGGATTCTACTGTATTGTGTGTATTATTGATAGGTTTATTGTAATGGTTTCTTCTGTTTTGTCCAGAATTAGCTTGTCTTTGTCCGTAGTTGTTAGTTTGTCTCTACTGCCACGAGTTTTCTCTTGAATTATTGTTGTTAAATTTATTATGATTATTATTGAACTTGTGACTATAATTGAAATTGTTATTATTTTTTGGATGATTTAAACGTCTTGAGTTATACTGATTTTTATTATCATAATTATTTCTATGCACTGTATTGTTATTTATCTTATCTCTAATGATTCCTAAACTTTCTAACAAATTAAAGGAATCCCGAAAATTTTGTATGTTTCTATTCAAAATTATTGATGATAAAATTTGGTTCAATATTGTTTTAAAAATGTTCTTAAAATTAAAGATTCATTAAGTCTAGGACCAAACTCTGCAGGCTTGTCTATGTATATCTTAGTCGTATTTTTCATTGAGTTTTGATAATATATTTCTTAATGTCAAAACATATTCTCTTAATTGTGTATTTTTCGCTGAAAGAGCTTGATGATACAACTGATGGTAAGTTTCTCGGACACCAAAATTGCTGATTAAGGCTTCCTTCATCTCATCCCAGGTGGCTTGAGTTCCTAAGGTCCTGATTAGATCTAGGGCTTGACCTTGTACTTTGTTGATTATAATTCTGTGGTAAACATAAGCCTTGGCACTTGGATGATCGTTGAGCATATTTAAAATAGTATCGACTTCTCGTAGGAATGACGTTAGGGCATATTCGTTGTTCCCTCGGAATTCGTGGATCCTTTGAGCATCTTTTATAAGATCGTTTGCAGAAAGTGTTAACCTTTGTTGAGGTTGCTGCTGTTGTTGTTGAGCTTGCTGCTGCTGTATTTGAACTTGATGCTGTTGTTGAACAGGCTCCATAATTTCGTCACTTATTTTCCTCGTATTATCTGAGTTAGTTGCGAGGACGTCACTTGGATTTTCCTTTTTATGATAGGTTTCGAATCTTGTTTCACTTTGGGCATAGGGCTAAATAATATCCTAACAAATTTCTTTCACAATGGATAATTAGCAATCACTGCACTGAGAAAAAAAACCTGTATAAATACCACAATAGTTGTTATTAGTTTAATAAGATCACTTGTCACTATTAGTCCGACAAGACTCCCGTTGGCACAACAGTTTTTTCTTATTAAACTGGCTCCTCTCTTCACAACAAGATTTATAGTTATTCAATAATAATCTTTTTGATATTAGAATATCGAAGTTCGAAAAACTTTCGGATATTTTACAATATCTTTTTAATTATCTTATGAAACAAAAAGATGAAGTTTATTTAACAGGAAATTTGATCACACAGCATATTACATTTAACAAGAAACTTATTATCCATCAATACGATTGGAAACATACTACAATATGACGTGTAACGGTAACAGCTTCTTATCATTCCATAATATTTATTAAATGATAAGATGTTGTTATTTTAACAATTAATATTGTTTTACAATATAGAAAAGAAATCTTCTAGAAATTGCATGCCGAAACACATTCGGCCGAAAGGTCTTGATGTATATATTATGTACAGGGTTTTTGGTAGTGCTATACATTAATTTTATAGCATATCCATAATGGGCACAAAAAATGGTTGGGGATGGGCTTTGCAATATGCGTCCTCTCAGAGGTAGGGGACTTCTAATTTTGGATTTTTTTCTCCTAACACCTCCGAGAGGACGCAATTTTCCCAGCCTCTGATAAAAATTTGTGTTCCTCTTACCGAGACTTATCACCCTATGAATTTAATGTACCAAATACACCAAACATCCTGTATATGTATATTATGAACATATATCTCAAAACGGATTTAGTATCTATAGCTCCATCTGAAAAAAAATATAAGTAAAAAACTTTCTTTGAACAACTACACAATATTTTATTCCTTTTTTAAAACATTTTCCAGTTATTTTACAGAAGTAAATATCTTTTTTGTAAAATATATTATAAAATAAATGTTGTATGAAAAGCCATACGGCTATACATGGTTCTGGGTAACTTAAATTAAATAATTGAAAGGCCTTAAAACAAATGTCAATAGCTTTTACAATGCTGAAGAATTTAAATTTCTTTTCATCAAAATATAATATTATTTCTTTGGGGTCCAATAATGAAGGGCTGAATGTTTTGGCCTTTATTTTGTAACTATCTTATATGGTCTTCTACTTCGATTACAGGTTCAGTACAGAATAGAAAGGCCTTTTGTGAATCCTCAATTGTGTGCTTGATTACGTTTTTTTTCAACTCAGCGTCTTTTTTAATGCTCTTAGAAGTAGGAACTAATACCGCATGTAGGATGAATAGTGCTGCAGCATGTTTTCCATCTATAAAAGTAAGACAAATTTAGTAATAGTAAAGTTCGATTAAAATGTATGAAGAATCTTACTCTTTGATAATGATGTGCTTTTGCTTTTCATGCGTTCATAAAGTAAACGGTTCTTGGGCTCTTTAACTTTTTCCTCGAATATTGAGTTCAGTTTCTCACAGAATTCATTAATTTGGTCATATATTTTGTGTGTATCACTAAAAAGCTGGCAAAAATCAAAATCAATCTAAACTGAAATAAAAATCAATCATTATATTAAACAAGTATTGAAAATGCTATTTGATTACCAATTTGCAACCATCCGGGTTTAAGTACTGAGGCCAAATCTTAAAAATTTCCCTGGTACTCGTACTTCCTTGGATAAACTCTAATCGTCCTTTGGCGCAGCCTTTCCAATGACTGAGAAAGTCGTCTGGCTTCAACTGCTCATATTTTAATTTTCTGTTATGCTCAAGAGAACTGATTTCGTCATCTTCTGAAAGAAAGGATTTTATATAGTTAATACATTTTCAATTGTTATTGTAATACCTTCCAAGACCCGTTTTCTAGTATAATCACGTCCTTTTCCCGAATGATGAAGAATTTTACTTCTGAGACCACCTTGACGTATTCTGCCTTTTTTATTGTGGTACTTATTGTACAGCTTGCCCTTTGGGTTTCCCCCTCGATGGGTATGAAAAAGTAAGCCTATAGTTAGAAAATTTGGGAAATCTATAATTTCTTACGGCCGTATAGTAAACTAGTATTACTTACATCATCTTCACCCACAAATGTTGTTACAATTTCCTCAGTCAACTTTTCAATTTGATAGACATAGTAAAGTTATTTCTTAAGAAGTAGCTAATTATAGTTATTATTATTATTACTTAATATTTAAAACTGATGGGGTCAAAATGTGAAAAACCTGGAAGAAGAAAAGTTATTGAAGTTGATGTTGTAGAGTATTGGGGTAATTTTTTTTCAAAACTACAAGAGTATAGAAATTGTCCTCGAAGAGTTTTTTTCAATTTTTTGTTTCTAACGGTAATTAGAAAGGGTTGATTGAGGGTAGTTTTTTTTCATGATTTTCTTGAATAAGTTGAGTTTGGAGAGGGGATGTATGGGGTGTTGAAAAAAATTGCAAGTCTAGACGGTCATAATAGGGGAGGAAATTGTTTGGTGATGTCGTGTCCCAAAAGCAATCAATTAAGAAAATTCACAAAACCATCAAATAAACAAGAAGCAATTAATTAATTACCGTAAACCTTGTACAAATAATAGCAACGCTCAAATTACTTTAAAACATAATTCTTTATTTATCGCGAACTGACCTATCTTAATAATTCTAAAAGTACTCGGAACCTAACGCAAACTTGATTCTATTATAACTGAATACTGAACTACACTCGCCAGACCATCATTGGTCTTTTATGCACCAATATTCGGAAGTAGACTTTACTTAACAACGCGGATGTAAACAAACGACAACAACCTTGCTGTTTGTTCTACCGGTTGCAGCACCTGAGTCGCTCAGTAGTAAACAATCGCTTTACATAATAATAACCATGCTAGGTTAATTATTATTGTAATCCACTAAGCACTCATCGCAGCTAGCTGTTGAGCTAACCCGCAAAATAACCGAGAGTTGCAGAACAGTACCATGCGATAGTAGTAAGGGTACCACCTCCCTATACTTTTACATTACGTATGATAGAGACAACTGCCACGAGGATCCCACTCGCTGGTTTTCTGTAAGACGGTTTCCACCGCCGATAAGAAGTTCTTGAGGAGGGGAGTAGGATAAACACATGCAGATGCATACAGAATTTGCAAATACTGTTTTAAACAAAAGCAAATCATCTCTTATTCCAGATTATTTCATGCTTTTACAGAGAAGCGGCCTCATCACTGCTGAGTTTTTTATTTTTAATCTACAAAACGTTTCTGAAAGCAAATTAAATCTTGATAACCGACTTTTAATCTCAAGATAATCGTTTTGAAACGCGAGCAGTAGGTATGCATTATTTATTTACATTTTTTTACTGTTTTTTAATGTTGACCTTTTTATTTATAATCTGCAAGAGATGATCCAAAAATAAAATATTTCAAATTAAAATGGCATACATTTCATGTTCACCAAATCGTCAACCTGTTTTTACCGGCACGAGCCCTTGTTTACATACTGGCAATCTGACCCATTTTTTTTCATTATTGTGGCAGGTCATGCTTTTTTGTTTACGCTACCTTCCTACTTTGGAAATTGACGTCATTTTGTTAAGAAAATATGATAATGTGATTTGGACAAGATCAATGATATTATGCAAATATCCAGAATTTCATATAAAAATTATGCGAAGCAACAGTAGCAGCTAAGCAACAGGAGCACATAATAGGTGAATGCGTAATTGCACACATATTCGCAGAAAGATGTGACGTGCTGTTCTGTTCTTTTTGTTTTGTGCTAAATCAGGTTTACGTTGAAAACGAAGTCTGAAGCAGCGAGAGTGAATAACGTTTGTTTTCTTTTTAATGATAGCTTTTGCATATTGTGCAGTGTTATCAACCTTTAAAGACGAGTCATAAGCAAAGCCTAGGGGAAACGGCTGAGGGGGCCGGGGACACTACCCTATGCTTGTCTACGTTAACGAAGAGCTTTTGAAACAAACTATGTACTAAACTATGTACAATTGAAATAAATATTATTAATAACAAAGATTTGCTTTTATTTTCTTGAAAGATCCCTTGCACATACCGTTTTTATAAACAACCTGTTTTACATAACAAAATTCGGTTTTGTTTTCATGCCACTAATAATGCTTAACAAACAAACGCTTTGCAAAAATCTTTATTAAAAAAGTCTTATACTTCTTTTAGTTTTATTAATAATATTGTCAGTAACCCTGCTGCAGTTATTCATTCACAACAGGTTTTGTTTTTCTGTTTATGTTAGTGACGACGAATATATGGAATCAACTGTGATAACTGGGCAAGCATGAACTTCTTTAATCAGAAAGCAAGAATTACAAATTAAAGCGAGACCTTCAATAAAGGCATCTCAGCCGAATTGGTTTTTTATTTTACTCAAGCAACCCGTTTCTTTTAGCTCACCTTCACCCACATTCGTGTCGTTCACAACATCAAGTTCACTGACTGCTGCCGATCTATTCTTGTTTTGCAGCTCTTTATCATATCGCCGGCAGTATTGAACGCCACAAGAATCAAGAACACTTGCATAAGCAGCATCAGAACTTGCTCTTTGCGATCTTTCCTTAATCTTTTTTCCTTTACATCAAAAAATATTCCGGAAATAAAGTCACCCACATGTCTCGCAGTATCAATTCAGGTAGATTTAAAATTCTATGCATAAAGAAACAACAACTCGTGACCGCAACGCGGTCAAGTTCAAGTTTCAAAACTCGTATGGAAAAATGACGTTGAAGAAGTGTGACTAACTGATCAAAGCTTGTTTGGAGTGGAAGAAAAAATGAACGGAATATAAAAAAAGAGGCGCGATAACCGCTGAAGATACGAAGACAGCGATACAGGTTTAAACCATGCATGCTAGCTACATATGGGGTGCAAGATTTTGTGCTTTAGTTATCTGCTTGCATGGTAGTGCAATTTTATAAAACTTTACTATGCTTGTACGTAAGCCGCCTATAGTACACCTGCTTGCACCCACTAGGCTCAGCCATCCTCTCAACTGGACCTTTTTATAAAACAGTACCCATCTCCCGTCCTTGCCACAGACAGCAACAGCTCTCTCCTTTCAACCAAAAGCCGGCATCAAGACATCTCGGTATCAAGTCAGCTTTTTCAATTTTGCCCCCAATACTTGCGACAGGGACCCATCTACCTCCTTACCACAGACAGCACCAGCTCTCTCCTTCCAACCAACCTCCTGCAACAACACCAACTCGGTATCAAGTCAGCTTTTTTTATTTTTGCCTCCCAATGTTTGCGACAGGGACCCATCTACCGTCTTACCACAGACAGCACCAGCTCTCTCCTTCCAACTAACATCCTGCAACAACACAACTCGGTGTCAACTCAGATTTTTGATTTTTACCTCCCAATGCTTGCGGCAGCAACGTGTCTATCCTACTCCCTCCGCAAGAACGTCTTATCGGCGGTGGGAACCGTCTTGCAGAAAACCCGAGAATGGGATCCTCGTGGCAGTTGTCTCTATCGGACGTAATGTAAAAGTATAGGGTGGTGGTACCCTTACTTGCGACGTTACTGTTTAGCAATTGCTAATTATTTCACTAAAATTCGCCCTTGGCTGCTGGAAGGATCTTCCGTATATTGGGCCATAACATCCCTCCCCCCTTGGAAGAACTAGTTTCCGCCGGGGAACTAGATCTAGAGAGTGCAACAATCTTAATTAAAAACTGAAAATGTCTTTATCCTCGTTCGGTTCAGATTCTTTACATTTTTCATGATATACTATCTAAATTGTCTTATTTTATACATCATTTCTCTTTTTATTTTATTTTACATTTAACTTCTTTAAATTCAATATTTCATTTTCACATTTAATTCCTTTCTTTCATTTTTACATCTTTTTACATCATTTCTTTTTATTATTTTGATTTTACATTTAATTTCTTTAAGTTCAACATTTCATTTTCAAATTTAATTTCCTTCTTACTTTCATCTCATTTCTTTTTTATTCTGATTTTACAACATATCTATTTACTTGTTTTTTTTACTTCACAAGTTCGCTGTCGTGTGCAAGATTGTCTCAATGGTTATGTTTGCATTTTGGGCCTTGGGTTGCTGCTCTGACTTATGAACTATAGGTTGAATCACTCTGTTGGTGCCGGATTGGGTGTAGTTCCTCTTCCAGCGCTTCAAATGGCATAATACTCCTATCAAGATTACTAAGCTGATGACGGCTAAGCATGCGATAGAAGTTGCCGCTGCTAAATGTACTGGATGTGGAATGGCGCGTCTACTTGCCTCCTCCGTGCTGATCTTGTCTTCAACCCTCTTTATAGTGGCATCCAGCTCTCTCTATGCTTGATTAAAGTTGTCACTAGCCAGCAATCGTATTTCGTCCTTTTTGCCTTCTACTACCTCCTCTCTCTGTCTCTTTGTCTGTGTTGCGATGCTGTTCCAGGCTGGTAACTCCATTCGTCTGGGCTGCCATAGAGATAAATTTCGCTGTGCGGCATCTTCAGCTTGTATTCCTAAGGTCACCGATTTGCAGGTGACAATGTTCTCCGATTAATAATACCCTTGTGTGCTTCAGCTCACCGATGGAAGTTGGTGAATGTTGGCAGTTTACTTCCAGCTTGGTCTTCTCAGACATCACAAATAACCAGTGGTTTCTCGTTACCATTCTCACTAAGCTGCTCCACTTTGCTGTAACTCTTTCCTTACAGGCCTTCGCATTTACGTTGAAGCTCCGGAAATGGTTTCAGCACACAGTTTTCTCCAATAGCAGTAATAGTTGGGGCTAATTGTGGGCATAAGATTTGCGCGTAGTCCGATACGGTTAACAACCTCTGCACTTCTGGTACTGTTGGTAACTCAGCAAGACATACTATCGTTCATGATTGTTGGCTGCCACAAATTCAGCGTCCAGATCATATACATGATACCCAAATTCATCTATAGCTATCGGGATCGTGTATACCTTATGTAAGTCAAATGCAACTCGTTGGGGCTGTGGGATATCTACCCTGTCTAGGATTTCTTGGCCTACCTGGAGTGCTTGTACCTTTGCAATTTGTACCAGCAATTGGAAATTCTGGAATTTTTCATCTAAATCCAGTTTACTAGTGGCATTCTTCATTACCTCGGTCATCTCTAGTATGCGTGAGTGCTATAGGCTATCTAATTTTTCGATTAACCGTTATTTACCAATTTGACGGGAATTAACGGGAAATTTTGTTGTTGCGATTTTTGAAGGATCGTAAATTTGCGTAGAGTCAACGTAGAGAGATGCGGTTTTATTCGTTCGCTTTACTGAGGTGGAGAGAAATATATTTTAATTAGGGGTTGCAAGGGGTGGGGGTAAAAGTACCCCCTCCAGGGGTTGTATGGAATAGGGCATGTGGGGTATCAAAAGAAAGAGGATGAGAAATGCTGCAGAGCGGTGGAGTAAATTTTTTGTTTGGATGATAGTAATAACGGTTTTTTTTACCGTTCCTTTTTATCGACAATCTTCGCGGGGTTGTAGTTTTGCGGGGGAAGGTAGAAGAGTGATGCGGTTGATTTTGTTGTATTTATCAGGATCAGGAGCAAAAAATAGGTGGAAAAAATTGTTGGATGAGGGGTGCAGGTGGTGGGGGTATTACCACCCCGCATAGAATTTGTCCAAATTGGGGTGCATATGGTATCACATGAAAGAGAGAAGAGAGTGTAGCAGAGTTGTGGAGTTTTTTTTTTAATTCTGAAAACTTTATCGTTACGTTTTTACCGTTAAACATTTGGTTTTTTACCCTTGGGTCCTATACACCCCCAATCCTATATTTTGCATGTATTTTATCCGTTCTTTCTTTATATGCATTAGACAGCTGTTGTGAACATTTTTTATTAAGGTGAAAAAATTCTCCAAATTAACGGTTCTTCACAAGTGTGAAATTAATATAATGCCATTTTTTTACTCAAAAAACGTCAATTTTGTACTATGAAAAAGTGCCGTTTCCTTTCTTTTCGTCTTTACACCGAAAGTAATTAACGGATTCAAAAACTAATTAGATATAAGTTTATGGGACAAAATATAGATGCGATCTAATACTACAAACATAATTTACCGTTTATATTTAAAAAATTTATAGCATCTCATCTGTGATGGAAGACGACCAAAATCAGCATTTTTCGGATAATTTCAAATTTTCGTCACACACAAAAGTCGAAAGTTTTCTGTAAGTGTTGGTTGGATTTCAATCACTCCTTTTTCACAATACAGGTAGGTTATCTGGCATTACGGGGGATGTAAATTTAAGGGTTGGTTTGAACAGGTTGGGTGGGGGGGGGGGGGTGGAGATAAAAACGGTAAAAATTTTGGTTAAAAAAAAAAAAATTCAAATCAATTTTTTAGTAATGAAATTTTCAAGGAGGGCTAAATAAGGGTAGTTATTTACAACCCATATTTATCCTAAAAATTAATCATTTTACTAAACTTCTATCTGAATGTAATTACCGTATCGCCAATTTTTCTAAGATACTACTTTTCATCCGCCATTACATTACATTCAGCGCCCTATTTTTTTTATATCCTGCAACAATTAAGCCACTTTTTTTTTTTCATCGTTATCTCTAATTCATATGCTTTCGTCTATAATAAACTAAAAGTTATTATTCAGAGTTTTTTAGGAATAACGAATCAAAGAAAATTCCATAGTCCGCTAAATTAGATTCTAATTAGATTGGTTTCTTATTTGGTTGAAGTGATTTAATTTTAACGGGACTTATAGTAATCGTGTAAGTCCCATTATTAATTTAAACGTACTATACTATTGTACCTAATGTATTGTATTTTTTTCAAGGCTATCCGATTAACGGTTTAAAATATTCTCATACATAGATTTAATTTTGTCATTCAATTTGCATACTCATATTAAGGAATTTATTGAAAATTCCGTTATTTATTAATTATTATACAAGTTTTTTTTGCTTAATTTTTACTATGATTTTTTCTGATTTTTTGAGCATATTTTAAAATTCCTCCGACATACGTTACGAAATTTGAAAATTTCGAGCCCCAAATTTGCGTCCTGAAAATTGATTTGGAAATTTCGTTATATGAAATAACAGTTATTCCAATTTTGAATTTTTTTCTTTAAAGAGGATCATAAAAGGATTGTCTGTACTGAATTTCAGTATTCCAAGATTTTATTTTCCTATTTAAAAAAATTAAAATGTATTGGAAGTGTAATTGTCTATTTGACGCCTCCTGGTGGCGGCCGCTGAAATCCCACAGATCTGGTAATCTAAAAGCGACTTTACGCAAGCCTTCTTTCTAGTTCAAAATTTATTTGAGCCAATTCGGTTACTTCCTTCAAATTCTACAAGCATGTTAGTTCGACAAGTCCAGCAAGATTGGCAAAATCGAGCATGTTCTAAAAATTTCAAAAATCTCAAAAAATTACGATTTCATTTTTCGAACATATCCCAACATGTAGGTAGTCATTGGAAAGGTCTCGGTGAGTAGATTACAGAAATAACAAAAAAATTTC